>VYZX01020797.1:5527-35195 GCA_013401335.1 Brachypteracias leptosomus | reverse complement strand
CCCAAAAAAAAAAAAAAGGGTTTAATTTGATAATTGAAGAAATAAAAGGTTCTTTTCAAACCTGACATTAAAAATCTCTAATAAAAATGGGGAAAATGAAGGTCTAGGATGACAGTCTTTATCAAAGTGTATATAGAGACATTATATGTTCCAGTAATTGTTTAGGCCGGTGAATTAATGAATCCCTGGCTGTAAATCTCCATTTGAAATTATTTCAGTGGTGTCTGCTGCTCTGCTGCTTTGGAAAAGCCTGTTGTCTGAAGCTCTGGAGAAGGGCCTTGAACCCTGCCATTCAATCCCTTTCAGCCCATCAGCTGAGTCTAATTGCCAGAAAGCACACGAGACCCCTAAGCCTGATTGTTCCCCGACCTCCTTTGAGGTTCTGAGGCATGAAAAGCAAAAGGGAAAAAAAAGCTCTCTTTTGATCTTCTGTTTCTTTCTCTCTCTCTCTCTTTTTTTTTTCCTGCCTACTCCTACTCTAAGAATGACACATTTCTTTATATGGCTTCTCCTTCTTATAAAGACAATAATTAATAAGGCCTTTATAAAATGAGGCTTGAATTGGTGTCACCTTCAAGGGTGGTCCGGGGCTCTGAAGTGAAACCCCCGGTGGGCTTAGGCATTGCATGGCCTTTGCACAGGTCAGGTTTAAATACCCTGACCTCAATTTTCACTCTCCTCCACTAATGAGCCAATTCACACATGGATACAAAATTATACGAGGGAAAAGACAAAAGGAGCAAGGTGTAGTTGACACCACATTGGCCAAATTTTATTATCATCTTTGTGCCTATGACATCACAGCTGTGGACATTGTCAAAGTGGTGGAGCCACTCGCTTTCTCCCCCCAACCCACTTTTTTTGTCCCCTGCCATCAGCTTTATATAATTACTTTCACAAACTCACATTCTCTGCCTATTATTTGCTCAGATGTCACAAAGCTGCGACGTTAGGTGGGACTGGGGACCAGTCTGGGTTCTTGTGTGGTTACACATGCAGAACTGGGTCGCTTTTCTTGAGGTTCTGCTTCACTGCCTCACTGTCAATTGTGAGGATAAAGTGGCATTATGTGTATCTATTCTATTTCACAGGCTTATCAATCTGACACCAAAAGTTTAAAAAAAAATAAAAAAAATCCTCACACCAGGGATGTTACGTGTCCATTAAACGAAAATTGTTGATGGTTGACATTGAATGAGTTGTCAAAGGCAGCAAGACACGCATTGCATAAGTTTCTCGATTAATGCAAAACGGTTAACAAGTTTATTAGAAAAGAAGCTAAAGGGGGGAAGAATGATGCTATGACAGCCACACCCGTGGGTTGGAAACCTGTCAAATCCTGTCGGAGGAGCAAGGTCGGTGTTGGGATTGAAGGCAGAATCAGCAGGAGGCACTCTTCCTCTGAGCCAGGGGATCCCACACCCAGGCGCTTGCAGCCGTATATAGGACAGTGCCTCAGGGCTAATTCACAAGCTCCTGTGTCTGCCTGACACAGCCACAACATGTTGTTGATAAGCTAAGAAACAAGTACTAAGTATTTCTAGGAATTAAAAAAAAAATCCCATGCTGCTTTTTGTTACCATAGAAAAGTTGCCTCTAATGTTTAATCATGCAATTACCATCCTTAATCTCTAAAAATGTGTCAGATGGTTGTTGTTTTCCTCACTTCTTGTCCGGAGATGTTGTGGTTAAACACTAGCTGAGGTCCTAAGAGGTGGGCTGGACATAACTCAAACCTGGACTGATTCCTATGCCTTAATCAAGCTGTTCAGGGGTGGTGTAAGGCTGCTGAATAAATAAATGCGACGTGCTGGAAAGTCTTTGCACTAAAAAAACCTAGCATTCTATCACCTTTGGGACAAATTTGAAGGTCTTGCCTCTCAGGCAAAACTCAAAATGAATCAACGCTATTCTCATTAAGAAAAATGAGACTTTAAAAACATTTATTTCTTAAATTCCATAGTACGACTATACGGCTAATAATCCCTTCATCCTTCTGCAAAACACGAACAACTCTGGACTGTTAAAGTTTGATAATTCTTCACCAGCAGGAATAACTCTCCCCTTAGCAAGGAACTACTCAAAACCGGATATTATTAATTACTATTTTCTCATGCAAGGAATTTCAAGGAAAATTAATTGACATAATTTTTACTGTTTTTTTAAATTGTGATCTCCATCTCTCCTTTACCTTTTTCGAGACAGATTAGTTTTTCAAATATAATGTTGAAGAGGAAATGTCCTAGAGGATAAGCATCATGCACGTACACACACAATATTCCAAAAGACAAGCTCTTCCAAACATAAAATATCCAATACGCTATGCTTAAAACTCAAGAAAAGAAGGAATTTTATCAGATCTTTTTCAACCTGAAATATTACCCCCCCCCTCCACAGAAAACAAACAAACAATAACCCGACAAAAATTAATCTATGCACATGAATTCTCTGCCTATGTAGGTGATATCTGTGAATGCTGGTAGTGAAGAAGAAACTACAATACAAACAGCACATTCAATTTTATAAAATGTATAAACTCCTTAGTGGCACACGAAGACATTTGTCACTTCAGGAAGGCAAATATATGTTTTGGGTAGAGTTGTGGGGGTTTTAATATTTTGTTTTGTTTTTTTTTTCCTCGTTCAAATCATGCATATTAAGGACATTTGCTGGCAGACACTTCCCATATTGCATCAGGGCTGCCAATGAACAATCAAAATGAGCTAATAACTCTCTTTGGGCACATGCTGATGAAAGAAAGCAAACTGGGATAACCTGATGTGGCCTCACCAATAGCTTTTTGTATGACAGCTAATCACGGCTATAAGTAAAGAATGGATTAATTATCGTCTCAATTTTTTTTATCACTTTCTATTTAACTTCCAAAGTGCTAGTGTATTTAGGAATAATTTCTAGGAAATTAATATCACATCTTTAACACACACATTTCTCTCAAAATAACATGGGTTTCATTTTAATCTTAAATGCAAGCAAAATAATGCAAATTACAGATGGGACCAGAAATGGGTCTGAACTTCATTTAATATTGCTATGTAAAGGTGCATGGAGTGATGTAAATTTTTACCTGCTGAGGATCCGGTCTTCTAATTCATAAAAGCAATATATTACCTTAGGATGAGACTGAAATACAATCTTTCCAAGTCACTGATGGGGCTGAGGGAATACGAGTCTATCTGACTTTTAGCAAGTGTACATTAAGCAGTGCTACAAAAGTGCAGAGTAGGACTAAAGAGAAGAAATTAATTGTGCGCTTGCTAACCAATAAAGTAAGAGTTCTCTAATTTGTAAAAGAAGTCATGAAACACACAGGTTAAGGTCTGAAGGATCACCAAAGCTCCCCTACTCAGAACACACAGAATGAATTAGATTCTTCCTTTTTTCTTTCTGTACCATCAGTTCAGTTCCTGTCTTCTCAGATGTATTAAATTTCCAGGCTGTTCTTTGTAGTGTATACGAGAGCAAAATTAGGTCTTCTTTATAAAGCAGAGAGAAGTAGTGTAGGACAGTCTGAAAAGTCTATCTTCAGTATTCTTGATTTGAATTGGGCATTGTATCATTCTGGGAAAGAGTGTATTTCCCACCCACAATTATCCAAACATAGTAAACACAAAATATGATGATCATGCTACACAGAGTAAATATAATAATTTGTATTATACCAAATCTGTTTCTTTTCACACAACTACATACAGTGGCAGGGTGAAAGGTAAGTATATACCATATTCAAAAATACTTAAAAGTAGAAAAGGGTAGTCTGAAATGCCTGGTTCCTGCCTTTTTTTGGTATGTTTTATTGCACTGTAGATAAAATGGGGGTTTTGGTGAGTAAAGTCCTATTGTAATGACAACAAAGCTTGGCCATGTGAAAACATAAATATCGGCCTGGTGAAAAAACCTTCAATATATTAAGATATATCATAGAGTAGTATTTATCTGAACATACTTACATAAAAGCAAGCTATGATGTGATAAAATTCATAATATTTTCACTGGGCTAACACTGTAAATGCTGTTGTGTTCAAGGATGAAAAGTATTTATAAAACAGCCTGAATGAATGCCCATTTGAGAGCAACGTTTCATTTTTATAGTACTTTGATTACTCTTCTTTCCACAAAAAAAAAAGGAGTGGGGGAAATGTCTTCCTTTGGAGACCACCCACCACCAGCAGAGTGAAGAGCACATGAGCTTCTTGGTGGATTCTCTATGAAGCTGCCAATACCAACAGCGAGCACACCCTCCGGGGAAGTCGCTTAGACACGAAACTAATAAAGACATCTGCACATGTCTCCCTGCAGCCCCGGCTCCAAAAGGGATCCCTCTTCACCAATATTCCCTTTGACAACAGCACAATCTAATAGGTACCTTATGAATGCTGTACTACTAAAATTATAAAAGTGCTGTCTGGAAACATTTCTCTAAATAGGATTCCACCATCAGACACCTCCTAATGCTCAGCACACAGCTATCTTTACATTCCTAAATCTCTCACCATATCACTAATTGTAAGAGTTCAAGAGCACTGCAAATCTTAACTTCCTCATCATTCCACTCAGCTGCTCTTTGTCACAATTTCATGCCTTTGTACTATCACTTTGCTGAAAAAGGTTCACCACCTCAGATGGAACTGTACCATTGGCTTCTTTATTCACTAGAGATTCCTGATACCAAGTTGCAGTTATCCTCTTTGCAACAAGCCTTGCTGAAATTGCAGAAATTTGCTGTAAATTTTTTTACTTCCCAGCAAATATCCTGAATTTAAGCCTTATCATTTCCAGAAGGAAAAAAATCAGGTCTGATGATATAGGAATTTCTACACTGGCTCTAGTAGCATGTATGGACCAGTGGATTCTTGGGTTCTGTGCCAACTTAGGGACCAAATAAAATACCTGTAAGGTACTACTGGCACAAAGCCTTTGGCCAGAAGCTTGTTCTTCCCATTCACCTCAGGAAAACTGACCTTAGTCTTCAGCAGCAGTGAAAGACTCATTTCTTTTGCCATCACCTCTAGTATGGACACGTACAAAGTCCTAAACTCAGACAAATTCTATACCTGTGGTTGAATATTGTGCAAGGTTTTTTTTCCTAATTCACTAAATGTTCAGACATTTTTGGTACTAAAAGTTTGCCACTAAGGAGACTTTGCTGAAAGCTGTTATGGATAGAAAAAAAAAAACACATCCTTTTTAATGAATTCATTCAAGGAGGAGCAAACGGAAACACCAAATGGCAAATACTTTTTTTTTTCCCCAAACAATTACAGCATTATTTTATGTGAAATCTGTTCTGTAACAATGAGAGAAAATTAGTGTGTGTTCTATTCAAAAGATACTGTAGGATGGATTAACATTTATGATCCAGAGTTCAGTGACTTGAATGTTTTCATTTTCTTTTTTTTAAATTAATTGGATTTTCCAGTATACACTGAAGTGGTAAAATGCATTTAATCAATATGCTTTGGGACTAAATTAGCAAAGTACTAATTTTGTTGTGCAAGGTTATATTATGTATTGTACATTTTTAATCACAGTATTCTCAGTTTATTTCTCATTTGTGGATCTTATGATCCCATTGTGTATAACGCAAAGAGAATAGAGAGTCAGAGTGAGCCTCATGAGTTCAAATATGTAGAGGAAGAGCGCTTTCAATGGGGTGGGTTTATTACCTCCTCATGCTAACCTGAATGGTATGACATGAAATTACTTATACAGCCACATTGCCTGACAGTAAGAGCTGCAGTAGCTCATCCAGCATTGTGTCTTAAATGTTAATAAACATTTTTGAAAGAAAGATGCCTGCTGAAGAGATGTGGGAGTCAGTAATTTTAGAGAAGCTGACCCTTAATGCTTCCCCAGTCCCAGGTGTAGCCCACATCCTTCAAGGGTCATGTGGCAGAGGAGCAGGAGACTAGAAAGCACCTCTGATGGGCATTGCTAGGATGATCTAGTGCTCATTCAGCTGAGAGCAAAAGGACAAAGAATCTGTATGCACTGCTCCACAAAGGGAGAAAACTTCCATTAAGTAGCAGAACAGTGAGAAAACAGCCAAAGAAGTCTCCCAGATCAGATACGAGATACTCCTGTCCCTGAGAAGGAGAGTAAAACTGGAGTAAGGACACCCACCTGCCCCCTTCAACCTGCCAACCCCATGGGAGGAGTGCAAGACAGGATCCGGGCAGAATGGTGAAGAAAGAAGAACCACATGGCCACAGATGAGGTTCCCAAACATTTGCGCCACATTCGTGCACTACCAAACTGGGACATATTTCATCCAGGTCAGGTGGGGCCAGAAGATCACATTTCTGCTGAACTAGCAAGAGCATACAATACAGAATTTATTCTGACTTGATGCTTTTATGCTAAAACATAAAACCTGCCAGTACAAAGCCACCATTCTGAACAACTTTTGACCAGTTTAGTAAATTTATAACAGATCAGTGTTTTGTGTTGAAGAGCTATAGCCTTTTTTGACCCAATGCCAGGAGCCCAAAACCCAGCTTAACTATATGATCTGATTCACTTTGTGGGCTGAGAAGCACGGCTGTGGATTCCTAGGCAGGATGGACAGACCTCTCTCATTTACCTGGGGGTTTCCATTTGTTTAAGCCCTGAAAATCACTACACATTCCTGAACAGGATTCTGCATCTGGCAGGGGAAACTGAGGCAGCTGGTGGGGTTTCAAACTGAGCTTACATCAATAGGACAAGTCTAGTATCAAAGCAGCATCTTACCTTCTTCTGGAACATATCCAATCACCTCCCTTCTCCCCATGGAGCATGACTTCTGTTCCTTTAGACCACACTTTTCTGTCACCTTCACTCAAAATAAGGGAAGTGACATTTACGGTGCAACACCACTAAAGGAAAGGCTATTCTCAAGATTCATTTTTAATCGGAGTCTTTTCAAGGGGAAGCACGGGTAAAAATAACAATAAAAAAAATAGGTTGCTTTGGTAACTGCCTGGAGCTGGCCCTGTTCCTGAGCACGGTCGGAGGCACTGAGGTCCAGTGTCCACAGCACTTCTCAGGGGGTGGCTCTCCTCAGCATCACCCTCTAACCACAGGCTGTACCTGAAAGGCACATGGAGGTCTTAACTTTAATGGGTCAGGATGGAAAGTAATGATTTGCTCAGTAGTGGAGAACCAGTGTTAACTGTCTAAAATGGTGTGAATGGCTCAGATGTTCAAGGGCAGTCTATCAGGCACCAGACAGCATTATCAGGATCACCTGTCTGTCAGCTGCATTACCTGGTTTCCCCTGATTCATTTGTTTTAAAGGAGTCATTGGGTTTACTTCAAACAAACCCAGCAACCAAACAAAGCAAAACCAGCTCCTTGCTAAAGACCCTGAGAGGAAAGGGGAAGAGCAACATATTGAAACATAAAGTTGAACAGAAAGGTTTAAAATTTGCAACTGATGCTGTGCAGCAAGGAGATAAGAGCCTTCCAGACAAGTTAAAATGCACAGATATGCCAATCAACTCCAGATAGATTCAAGGGGTGGTGAACACAGATTACTCACATTACACCAGGCTATCTCAAGTTACTCAAATGACATAAAGGGATACAATAATCACACACTTGTCTCATTGTGTCAACTTTTTAACAGGGGAAAAGCCATTGTCCACTTCAAGAGGAAACAGCAAAGCAAACCAGATCAGATTATTCTCAAGTGAATTGTCAGGTTGAGGGGGCTTTCTACTTATCTGATATTAGTGCAGACACTGATAGCAAACAGCTCACCTGACTGCACACAAGGACCCATTCTCAAAGGCAAAAAGCAATCTGTCTCAATTATTAAAAAACAAATTAGACAATCAAATGGGAAATTTGCCTTCTTTCTTAAGAGGACCACCCTATGAGGGGGTTGCCGTGATGTAGCCAGAGCATCTTTGCTAGGGTTCAGCTGCCCAGCAAAAATAGACAGTGGAAAAACATCAGACCAGTGTTGCCTGGGATACAACCCTGGTGCCCTTAGGCAGACAAAATACCCACTTAGAATGGGGTGAACACTGAGAAAAACTATTACGGGACACCTGGGAAAAGAAATTTTTCTTCTTGCTTACAGCTCTTTTGCATTTATTCCTCACAGCATTCATGGCATGGACACTGAAACTGGCCGCTGAGCAGTATAAAGCTATTTGGGGTGATGAAAACAGAAAGACCCAAGGTCATTACTAAAAATGAAAAAGTATTAGGTGTAAGTGGGCAAGGACTGTTCTCTGCGAACCTTCTGTGTAGCCAAACACAGCCAGTTGGGCTGTGCATTTAAGGGGACTGCAGGCTAAGACAACTAAATCATTTCTTGCATGTGGATTTTAGCAGGGCACATAAGCACAGCTCCAGCACAGGAATGACGTGATGTGGTGTCAGCTCATATCAACTGGAAACTTTGAATTAGCTTCAGAGGGCATTGGATCTGCTCTTTTCTGTCTGTAAAAGGCACATGATACTATTTTCTTTAACCAGCTCTCCAAGGATGCTGACACAGTCTAGAGAAGAGCTGACCTTCTAAGCTAGTAAGAGGGCCACTGGTGAACTAACCTTTCTTTTTAAAGGTTTCTCCTGCCTTTGTTACAGTCCGTGCCTTCCTACACAGTGGGTATCTCACTGACCAGCCAGACACAGCAAGGAAACCTTGGGTTTAAGAGGCACTCAAGAAGTTTCACACTGCATCCGACACTGGGCCATCCTTAGCATCTGTGCACCGAAGACAATTGGGGTTTTGTCAAAGAAAAATTCCTTTGGGGGGATTAAAAATGATAAAGCTAAGAGGCTTTTCTTGGTAAGAAGTGACAGTCAATTACAGATCAAAGGACTAGACTCTTGTTTTTTCACGTGCAGTCCCCACCAATTGGTCCTTACAGGATCACACCTGACCAGATCACAGTATAAAATTTTCTACACAAAGGTACATTAATTTTTCCTTCTGAAAAAGAAATTATCAGGATGCAAACCCTTAAAACTACAAATTAATGCCAAAAGAAAATTAACAATTCTAATGCTAAACTAAGTTCATTGTTGATACCAAACATTTTGACACACTTTTTGATATCTATCTTCTAAATCCTTCAAACCTGAGCAAACTGTTATGAAGCTGGGGAATCCTTTTGCTCTGAATGTGAGAGCCAATGGAGCAGCCATACTACACTTAAGAAGATGGGCTGGACCTCTGCTCTGTTTGGTTTTCTCCAATAACCACAGTTTGTAAGGAAGGTGCAGCCACCTTCTTCATTCTTTCTCCATGAGATCTCTACTACCAGGTCTACTCCTTGGTGTCGAAGTGTGGTGGCTTTGTGTGCACTAAGTCCTAAGGCTGGATCTGTTCCGAGTCCTGTGGAAGTTGTACTACAGGACCTCACTGAACTGGGGGCTAAGTGACTTTTCCCTGTTGCTACTCCAGCTCCAGGTATTTAAGTGCATATTTCACTGAATGTCTCAACCACAATAACAGCAGAATTGTGTTTGAGCTCTTTTTTTTTTTTTTCAAAGCTTGTGGTAATTCACAACCACACATCTTAGATCAGAGACCTAAATGTAAAGTCCTTCAATGTGAATATGCAGATCATTAGTAATCGGAACTTCTCCTTTCTCTGAATCCTTGTGTTCCCGGAAAAAACATTACCAGAGCATTAAAGCTGAGGAGATAATAAGGCTTTTTCTTGACACCACCAAGCTGTCTACATCCTAGTCTGAACAGCTTTTGCAGTTCTAATTTTCTCCCTGCACCCCTATGAAACAGGAAACATTCTCTGTGGTTTTAGTCCACGCGGTGTACAGAAGTTTTGTGACTCTGCCCCTCGAGCTCCTGTGTGTTATCACTTCAAAGGCACTGATCTCTTTTTAAATGTCCCTTTTGACAACTCAAATCTCTGAACTGGAAGTCAAAATTGGCTAAACTGAGATCTTATAATCGTCAGTTTTACTTCCAGCCGCATCCTGTGCTTGCAGTAATAAAAGCAGTGATGATCTTTGATATGGTTGATGATGTTAGCAGGATAGTAGGCATTCCAGCTGCTTAATTTAATTTCAAATCCCAGTGATAGCATCTAATGGCTGCAGTTCAGCTACTGCTACAGATTTTATTTTGCAGTGACTACTGATACTGTCAAGGTAGCTTTATGTTCTCACCTGACTGCAGAGTCCCAGCAGAAAATCTCTCATCAGGTAACCACACCATTTTTAAATGGCAGTCTGGGTCACTTAAATTAAAACCCTGGTGCTGATTAAATGAAAATAAAATCTGACTCCCCCAAAATCTCTTGATACTACTAATAAACTGTGAATATAGATGATAAAATCCAAGATACAAAAGACCAGAGACCTTTGTGGACTATGAAATATCGAACTATCCGGTTGAAGACAATGGTAGATAGTCACAAAACTTAAGGCCCTGCTACTTTGTACTTCTGTCTATCTTCTGAGATAACGAGGAAAGACAATTAGGATACATTAAAAATACGGTGTCCTGTATTTGTCACTGGATAGTAGGAGAACCACCCCCAGCTATGCCACAGCCTGCCAACTTCCTCTCTACTATTTTATTATGGTGGTTTTCATATGCTAAAGTTTATCCTCATCACTAGAAGCAGTTCTGCTTTTCCTTACCTACGTATTGCAAGTTACCTTAGTCTCATCAGAACTATCCTAAGCTCTCCAGGGATGCCAGAATATAACATTAGACAAAGACAAATGAATTTAAAATAACAGGCAGAAAAATTGTCAGTGTCTCTCAGCAGTGGGACTGAGCACGATGGGATGACAGAGCAGAGGGAGGCAATGTTTGATCACTGCTTTTTTTTTAGGTTCAAAGACTGTAATTGACACTAACTACAACACTGTACTACCCAAAGTAATTCTCCAGCACCTGAACTAGCCTAGCCTCCATTCTGCCAACTGGAGAGTCTGAGGACAGAAGCCACTTTACTGCTACAAGAGAAAGCAAGACTTTAATTTTTGGATTTTGCTTTTACTCCATTTCCCTGTGCAAGGTAGACACAAGCATTCTCTCCTCCCTCTCCATTTCCACATCTATTTCCTGCAACTCAGTTTCCATGTGTTGCATTTCTTACCTTTAAAGAGGTGAAACACCATGAGAAATGAGCCACTAATTAAGACATACTGACTCTCAAGACCTTCCCGAAACACAGTGAGTTTGTTCGGATTTCTCTGTTCAGCAGTACAATGGTCAGGCACATTTCTGAGCCACCCCAGAAAACTGGATTAGAATCAAAGCCCAAGATCACAAACTAAAATGATGACAAAAGTATTTGCCTCATCATTTGTGAACACCTCTAGTACAAAACAATTCAGTTGCCAGATCAATGCAGAAACTGCTGAGCTTCCCCAGCAGATTAGTATGGAGAATGTGACGCCCATCTTTTGTTTGTATCAGTAGTCCCTAAGATTCACAACTACCAGGATATTTCTGAGAACACATTTTCTTCTTTACTGTTGCATGCTTGCATTGTGTCTCCTTGCTAATATTCTCAGTATCAGTTATTAACCTCTGGTTTCATAGATAAAAGTGAGCAGACCCTGTAGACCGGAACAGAAAGCTGAAAGTTTGAAGGGTTTCAAACAGGAAGGAGGACCCTTACTGGATTAATGAAGCAGAAGTAAACAATCAATCAATTATGGAGGAGGACCATCCAAACTCAGAATAATCTGGAAAAAGAGAAACTGGCCAGCTATAAACAACCTGGTAGTGCTGGTTTCATCATTTGGTAGGAAAGGATGAAATGGATACATATAATTAAGAGATGAAGTAGATGCAATGTGGTTGTGTGACACTGCTCTGGGCACAATGTCCTTGCCCTGCATCCCACAGCAGTGGATGTAGCCATCTGGGAACCAGAGTTTCTATTAGATGATGAAGATATAGGAAGATATGGACAAAATGGAAGGAAACAGAAAAGTGGGTGAATCTTGGACTGCAAAACAAACACAAGCAAAGTCCTTCTGGGGCAGCACATGATCTCATTCTCTGGTGCTATGTCACTCTGAAGCAAGTGGTGGAGTGCAGCACATTCAACGAGACAGAAAGAAAAAGCAGAAGAGAGAGATGTTTGTCTTTGCAAGCTGCCAATCACCCCAACACAAAAAAGAGAGGTTTCCATTCCCTGCACAGGACTCTTCTTCAGCAAACTCAATTTGACAAAACCTGCTTCTAGGCTAAATGGGAAATAAGAATTGCAGGGCTTCGAGAGAGACCAGAGAAGGATAGACTGTTTCAGGCTTCTAAAGTTCTTCTGGAATATAGAAACCATGTTATGGAAAAGGAATCTTTTCTTTTTTTTTTTCTCTTCTTCATTTCCTTCTACCTTTTAAATATACTTAATACTACTTGTTCTATTAACCTCTTCTGAACTGCAGTCTGCTGATTTGTTGAAATAGATGCTGCTGTACCCTGCTGCTGTTTCAATATATGATAAAAGCCGGTAGTTCTCATAGAAAACTCTGCTGAAATCATTAGCAGTCTCCCTGAGTAAGGACTATGTCAGGTAGTGACAAATTCTTTTTAAAAGGGAGCTTGAAATTAAAATACTTTTTTAAAAATGTGCCCATATGTCTGTGCACTAGAAGTAGAGAAAGATTCTCTGCTGGAAACCTTTTTGACTGGATGAGGCTAAGACAGGAAGTAAATAATAATAAGGGGGAGAAATCTTATTTATAGGAAGAACAAAGTCAGCAAGGAAAATACTTCAGTCTCCCAGTTCTTGGCCTAAATCTGTCTCACTCGTGTGTGTGCCCAGACCTCCGCACGCACCAGTCTGTGCTAACTCCTCAGCCCTTGTTGTGCGAGTGCCGAGACACGTGCGGTGCTCTCACCGCTCCAGCATGGGAGCTGCTTGCTCCGGTGACCTTGGCAGCTGAAGGACCCAGATGCCCAGCTCCAGGATGAATCTCTGCAGCAGTGTCAAGGGGTGTCAGCTCGTCTTCCCCAGCCTCCTCCCTTGGCTTCGCTGACAGACCTGCCTGTGGGGTCTGGTGTGGGGTCAGCTGCCGCTGTGCTGCTCTGTCCTCCTTGAAGTCACTTTCCTTTGATTTCTGAGGCTGAGGTGCATTCTCTTGACAAGATGCATCTGCAGTGTTTGATTAGGGTAAAAGAAGCGTGTGGGGGGAATATTACCTATACTTTTCTGTATAACAGTATGCTGGCTGCCTGTAGCTCAACTGGTTTCCAAATGTCAGATGAAACTTAGAGCCTTCTAGGAAGCAGAGAGGCAAAATATTAGAGAATAGCTGTACATAGATCTTTCCTTTACCCAGGGCAAACCAGCCAGCTTTCCACACTTCATGATTTAATCTATTTACTGGAAATAATAGAGATGTTAAATAAAAATCTAACAGGCTAATAAAAGCCAAGCATGATAGAGGTATAACACACATTTATTATTAAAAGCACCATTACTAAAAAACAGCTTATTTTTACACTTTCATTTGAAACAGTGAATTTAATAATAGTGAAAAAAATGATATAATTGCTTCATGAAGCCTTCTTTGTATCTGAAGGGTCTATGAATATAAAAGCATATCAGGGCCAAATCCAGCAGGTCTTACTCAGGCAAAACTGATTTCAGTGGAAATAAAGCCTGATGGACTAAAGGATTTGGTCAGTAATTTATGGGACCCTTATCTCTGATCCACCTTCTAGGAATGCTAGCTTGTGGTACAGAGCAATGTAATATGCTTAAATATCTATGATTAATTCGAGTAATCTGGTTTATAGAGCCCGCTTATGTAAATGAAAAGGATTTACCTTTATGTCTGAGATGAAAAAAATATACATCAGATACAGTGAACCACATATTACAGAAAATGGTCTGGCTGAATTGTATTAATGTCTCAAAAATGTTGAGAAATGCTGTATCTTCTCCTTAAGCCAGTAATCATAGTACCTACAAATTGCATATCTTATCCTACTTTACACATAGGCAGAAGTGGGCAGCGGCTGTTTTGAAGGCACTATATCTCTAATTTGTACTCCTTACAACAGGCTTTTCAAAGCATAACAGAGAACTGCAGCTAAAGACTTTCAAAATGAGGAGAGGGCTGTGAGGGATTAATGCTTTACCTGGTAAATGGAGCGGAAGTCAACTATCAAAGAAAAACAGCAACATTCCCGTGGGTCCAGTCTTAAGGACTAGAAGGTTTTCATGTGATGAAGTGGTAATTCAGTTCAAAGTATCAGAGAGACTTTGGACTGAGAATTCCCTTTTTATATCGGTCCAACAAGAGCTACAAATTTCCAGATAATAAATAGAGGAGGGGCCAGTGTGATCATCTTGTCTGACTCTCTAGAGCACAGGAGTTCTCTGAGCTAGCTCTTGTCTGAGAAACAGATGGTCTTCTAGTTTAAAAACCCTCTTGCATCTCCACTGGCATCTAGGAAAAATTTTCACCATCTTCCCCTGAGCAGCTCTGAAGACAAAGATTGTTCACAAAGGATTCCCACTGGATTGACAACTGTCCGAGTACAAGAGGGGTTCTCTGAACCACCCTTTCCTTTTCATTTTCAGCGTATAGAACAGCCATGTTCCTTCCTAGAAGCCTTCAAGGTATGTGCAATTTAGAACATCCTTCAGCTTGCTCTATCTGGAGCTTTGAACAACCCTTCATTCTCCTTGCTTCAGCATCAAGTACCTTAATGCTTTACTATAAATATGTACACATTAGATTACAGATTTGCAAATAGTTATGTACACATAAAAAGCCACTGAGCATCAGCCTTTTCCAAACCCAGCTCTGTAAGTACAGTCACTTCCCAGCTCTAGAAGAAAAGCCTGGTAATTCACAATGGCTAATACTGTCTTTTAAACTGGCTAACACTATATAACATGCAATCATGTCTCGAAACGAGAAAAAGAGATGTGGTTTTGAAGGAAAACTACAAGTTCTGCAGCTTCGGGTGAGAGCAGACATCAGGAAAAAGAAATGAGGGGGAGAAGTTCTAGATCCAGCTTAAACGAAATAAAAGCTGGTTTATTCCACCTAGCACTAGTTGAAAGGTAACTGCCCTACAGTATTGCCGAGATGAACAAGATGACATAGTTGAATGGGGTTAGACTAAAATACACTACAAGCAACACAAAGTTTAAGCTAATATTCTTTACCCAGTACAGATTATTGTATCTACTGCACCTTGCAATACAATCCCCTGTGCAATCCCCATGGCCAAAATCAGTTTGTCAAGTTCAGTAAAACAATGTAAATAAGAACAGGCACAGAAAAAAGCTCTGATTTCATATTAAAGTGAAATCAACACCCTCAGCCAATAGAGACGTTCATGAAGAGATAAAACACCTCAAAGCAAAGCATCTGTGTTTGTGCTGCTATTTCATGTCAAGGCAATTACAGTGATGTTATTAGGAAAGATCAGGGAGGGAGCAGTGTTGTCATATAGGAAGAAGAGAAAACAAACCTTTAAGCAATCATGTAGAGCATGCAGAACATCTTAAAGCTGGTGAAGGAACAAAGCTTAGCACTGTCAGGGTATTGATCTGTTCCAGAAGGTGCAGAGTTCTGCACCACTGTGATTGCCTTCCCTGCTGGGTTTAGAGAGGTCTGAAAGAATACAGTATTGATCTGGCCCAGTTCCTGAGAAGTGACTTAGTGATAAACACCGACTCCAGTCCACGGGCTCTGAAAGCAAACTGTTGCCAAATAGCAGAGCTCTGCTGCGTGCACAGCTCCTGTTATGCAGATAACAATACATACACTACACCAGTGCTCACTGCATTTGTAGCAGGAAAGTAGTGTTGTCCACTGGCATGAATGTATACCTGAAGGCTTAGCTTCTATTCTTAATTTTTTTCATTCAAGTGTCACAAGGTTTCTGGGGAATGTAGGATATTTTATAATTTATTCTGCATTCAAGAAATACAGGGAGGCTTTGTCTTAGTTGGAGCTTAGCAGAAAAGAAATCTGAAATTTTGCATTTAACAAAACAGTTTTCTCTCTGTTTCTTACCACTTGCTGCAATGCTGTGGGAAGACTGAGAAATGTTTCTCACTGTCTCTTAAAGATGGGAAAACACTCTCCTAGTTTATTTTCTTGTCTATCAGTTAAGTCTTGTGGATAAGTAACATCTGGGCAATCAAGAGAAAGCATTTCTACTCTTAAATCCCAAGAATGAC
The DNA here is from genome assembly GCA_013401335.1 of Brachypteracias leptosomus. Lineage (NCBI taxonomy): Eukaryota > Metazoa > Chordata > Aves > Coraciiformes > Brachypteraciidae > Brachypteracias > Brachypteracias leptosomus. The sequence goes on along the minus strand of VYZX01020797.1, from coordinate 19,038 downwards.
GCTGTCCTGAAGAAGTAAAATTCCTGTCAGTAATTGCCCATGGAGAGAAAGGCCAGCATGCACCTGCATTTCAAAAGTCTTGTCGGGGAAGAAAGAAATCTGTTCCACTGAGTCCTCAGCAGTTGACTCCTATCCTCCCTTAGGCCTACCTCAACAAGTAAATTGGCAAAGATGAACTGAACCACCTTCCGTGAGATTCTGTTGGCTTGTTGTGACTTTTGTGTTTTTTCTGCGGTCATGCTGAAGACTTCTGGGGATTCCTCGAACTTTTATTGTCTTAAGCCTGAATGTCTTCATAGCTGATCCTGATCATCAGCTTGACCCTGGGAACACCATCAGCCACAGGACTTCCCTGTGTGTCAATGCTGGACCTTGCCCCTGGGAGCCCAGGCTTCCATCTTCATGTTTTTACGCGCAGCTGAGAACCACAGTCACTGGGACAAATTTTCAGAGATGGTGAAGGCACTGCGTTTCCAAAAGGATGACTGCTGGGCTGCACGGGCCCGCTCCCAGAAGGCCCTCGAGAGAACGATTGCTGGTTTTCTCTCTCCACTGCACAGGTGCATAACCTCACCTGTGTGCCCTGTCTCTCCATACTAAAAGAATTCCCCCTCCAGGCTCTGTCAGGTCTGCTGAAAGATGCTCCATCTTTCTGCGAAGCGGACATAGATCTTTTATCACATCACTTCTGCAAACACTGCACATACATTTTTTATTTTAGGTTGGATTTTTTTTCTTTTTGTTTTCCTTTATTTTTTTTCCATTTTTCCCTTTTTTTTATTTCTTTTTGCAACTCTCATCACTCAGAACAAAGAAAACTGTTTACCAGGCGTGGGCACCTGGCTTGGGTTTTGTTTTCCCCTTTTACTCTCTGAATTCAACTCTGTTTTTAAATAAAGAGACGCAGAAGAAGCAGCAGACCTCCTGGGTCAGCCGGGTCAGCCTTCTCTATCGAGCAGGATTTTCCCATACACTCTGACCCCCTCAAGGATTTTATCTAGCCTGTTTTTTGAACACCTCTAATGATGGTGACTCAGCTACCTCACTAGGCAGCTTATTCATCTGTCTAGCCTAATTGCTCTTAGCTTCATTTTGTTTTCCTTTGTATGTAACATGAATTTTTCCTTTTTTATTTTTAGACCATTTCTTTATCGATGGGGGGAAACGACAACAAGAAATTGCTGCCTCACAAAAAATAACCATTCCTTCCAATCTGCAAATACCTGTAAAGCATGGCAGCACTATTGCCATGTCTTCCTAATTTGTTAGTCTATATGTAAGCTCTACATGGTTAGTTCAGTGAAAGGATCAATGAAAATAGCTGCAGATGTCCTGGCACCCCTGTTTTCCTGCAGGAGTAGGGATGGTGTCATCAAGAAAACGTCATATAGATAGAAGAATGGAGTGCCTAATAGTCAGACCTCCACATCTTGAAGAACCAGGCTGGGAAAGGAAACCAAGCATGAGGGCAAGTAGATAATGGTAATGATGGACCAAGTCTTCAGTCCTTTCCCAAGAAACACTCATTTTCTTTAGCTCTTGAATCCAGGGAGCAGCATCAGCAGAATATATGGTAAAGTAATGAGATGTTGGGACATTGGGACAGCTGTGCAGGTGACAAAGATTGAGTCCCTTGTTCCATGAGCAGAGATGTCATTCACCCTCAAAAGCAACACAGCCTAAAGACTGTTAAAGGATTAACAGCGCACAGCAAGAGCTTCTTAGCGGAATTTGTGAAACTCTGTCAGACAAAGAATTGCAAACTAATACCTCAAAATAGTAACACAGATTGCTATCAGTTGGGACTCCTTCACCAAGAGTCTGAAGCCTGGTGGTGGCATAAAATGGGAGAAAGCAGAGGTAGCTCTGACTGGCACCTGCAGCATGTTGAGAGATGCATTTGCAAGATTTCCAGCTCTCTCCCAGTTTTGAATTCAGGAAGAGCTGGGCAATGCTCCACCATACAGGGATACAACCCACATTCAGTGCCCTATTAATGAGCTTAATCCCTGGTTTTGAAATAAAAATATAGTTTGGTCCATGGTCTTTACAAGAGTGCACAGTCCTGGCTTACAATACCGATTATCATCAATGGAGAAAGCTGCAGAAAAACCAACTAGTGAGAGACATTGATGAGTACTTTCCAAGTGGTTTATCTTTTTATTTTTCAGATCACTTTGGTTTAACCCTAATTTTTATGCCAAATGCTTAAAACTAGGCTTGGGTAAGCTAATTCTTTCTCATTTTAAAAAAAAAAAAAAAAAGATTAACCAGGGTTTGAAAAATTGAACTCATGTAAATGTTACTGGGCTCTGTTCCACTCTAGAGAATCCATAAAGGATAAAAAGAGAAAGAAAGAATTGATCAAAAGGGAGGGGGGAGAGAGGAGAAAAGGTGAAAAATGAAGCCAGATGGCAACGGAAAATAAATAGATGGTGGCTGTGGACAGAGGAAAATGCTCAGGTAAAGAAAAAATTGTCCTACTGCACAGAAGTGGTTACAGCTACTTACACATCAGGTGTTCCTTGCAACTCAAACGTGAGTGCCAGCTGAGCAACTTACTTAAGCACATGCCTAGTTTTAAGCCATCAGTCCTGCTAAAGTCAATTAGTTAGGTTCACACTTAAGTACCTTACAGAATCAAAGTTGCAGAGCAGGGCCTTTCCTCCAGCTAAGAGATTGTTTTGAAAATCCCCTTGATAAAAACATACATATAAATTGCTAGGTGTTAGAGTAGGAGGTGTAAGTGCTATTTGAAGTGGAAGGCTCATGGGGAGAAGCATGCTCTGCCATCCCCCGTGCTCCCCCCAAAACCCAAACAACCTCTGAGAGGTTTGTGAAAGCTATAGGACAAGGACTAGAAACCCTTTTGTCCTTAATTTATTTCATGTTAAAGAGGTGGCAGATCAAGAGACTGCTTTACATAAACGAAGAGGATGCTCTACTGTCACTGCCATCCATACAGGAATGCAAGTACAAACAATGTTTTACACAATAAGAGAACACTAACAAGGGTCTGATTATTTTTTCCTCCTGTTCTTCATAAAATGAAGCTTACTTTCCTAGCCTTGGCATTCTAAGAAAAATTCAAGGACTGTATTTAAAGCCCCTAAAGGGAAAAAAAGCAAATGGAAGACCGGGCTTTTCCACGGGCACTAAATGAGAGAAGGGCAGAGTTGCAGCAGAGTTACTGAAGTGAACAACCTTGATCTGACCAAAAGGAGTCATTTAATTTTAGGTACTCCCCAAAGGTTTTATTCCTCTTTGCTGCCAGGCCAGGAATGTCAGGCGTGCTGAGATGGGGCACCCTGGAAAGTGCCGAGCCTGAAAGCCAGCAAACAGGTTCCGCATGACTGCTGTTAGGTCTGGGAGCCTCCACGGAGAGCTGAACTCTTTGACCAGATAGGTGTGAACCAAAGAGGGGACTGGGTCATTTCTTTTCAAAGTTTTCTTTGCTTTACAAAGGCTTAAAGAATTATTTTTTTTTTTATTCCAAGAAGCTCCAAACCTTGATTCTGAATAGTGGAAATTAAAACAAAAAAATAGAAGCACTTTCTTTTTACAAATAAACGACACAACAGGGAGAGACCCAGCAGGGAAATTAAAGCCTTATTCTGCCTGATCCAGCAGCATTTTTCTAGGCATTAGCTAGACGTAAAACAATAATGAAGTTTGTCACTATGTATGTCATAGAGCAGATATCTCTAAACCTCAAGGTTTATAAACTGTAATATCTGTGGGGAAAGAATTGCCTTCTGCTATGGATATACATAGCACCAACTACAAGGTCTAGCTCTTGACAAAGGTCTCCAGCTGATGTTGGAATACAAATAACTAATGGGAACAAGATGGAAATTGTGCTTTAATCCTCCCAGTGGCTATTGTGTAATGAAATGAATGGGGACCTTTGGAGAAAAGGAGCAGAATCACCCTCTGAACACACAGCTGCAGATTCAGTGTCTGGGTACTGCCAATGTAGCTCCAGCCCCACAACCATCACAAAATTGTACAAAAATGCTTGAACTATCCTTACTGGCCTGAGCAATTCATGACCGTTTTTTTCTGGAAATGAATGGATTATGAATCTGCACAAAAGTAGACCCGATGCCCACGTCTGTCCCAGCACAGGGCTCCTCAAAGTCTGCTCTCCATGATCCTCTATGCATTTGGTCACCATTAGTCTCCCAGGGTCTGGAGTTCTCTAACGAAGCAAGGACTCTGCCTGATCTTGAGCCCAAACGGGTGAATTTCACCAAGAATAAGCACATTGACAAGATAAACTGTTAATATTAGAAATTTCACAAACTATCCGCCTAATATTAAATAGGAAAGTGAGATTAATCCAGCCTATAAAAGACTGTTCCACTATGGCTGAAATTGAAAAGTGTTACAGCTAATTGATAGTCATGAGAACCTAAAAGTAATGTTTGCACATTGACTTTTAATTTTAACCTCACTCAATTCTGCGGTTTTCTCAGAAATGGCTGGACCTTTTCTCATGTGTTTGCTTTACAAACAACCGCTTTTTACACCAGTGGCTTGACCTAAAATCTACAACAAGACATAATTTTCCTGACCTACATATTGCAATTTTCACATGGCCAAGTGCCACAAGACATGCCATGACAGCTTTGGAAGTGTTTCAGAGTAGGGAGACACTGCAGAATTTGGCAACCTTTGTTGTACATTTTCAGCACCTTGGCTGATTTCTACTAGAATAGGATTGCCACCATGTTTCTGAACACCTACATGAAATAAGAAGAAGCTAGCACAGCAGACATCGAAAGCAAAGTGTATTCAGAGTCCCAAGTTCAGCCTTGAATGTGTAGTTCAGTTCTTCCAAAGAAATTCTTGCCTAGCCCTAAGAACTTTCATGAATTGCTCCTATATTAAAATGCTAGAATTTACTCTCTGAACTTTGTTTTCTAAATTAATAGATTATGCAAGATGCAGAGTTACAACCTGCTAATGATTTGTGTTAAAATTAGAAGCATTTCTCCTTTGCAGAAACACCAGGTTTTAGCAGACAGGACCACTTGAGTTCACATCAAGTAACTTTCAAGAGTTCTTGTTAGTCCCTTCTGATAGAACCACTGTAAAAAGTCAGCTTTGAAGCGGAACTGCAATGGAACTGCAATTCCTCACAGGACTGAAAAAGCAGTGATCAAAGGTCCATTGCCAGTTTTGCCACAAACTTTGTATATAACCTTCAACAAGTCATTTTATTTCCTCATGCCTTAACTTCCCACTTAGGAGCTACAGTTAGCATCTATCATCTTCCTCTATCCCTTGCTTATAGAGCCTGTAAGCATTTTAAGGCAGACCTTGCCTGGGAGCCCCATGTACCGCACCACAACCAGACAGCAACTGTAGCTCAGAGAACTCACCAAATGCACTATTTTAACAGACCTGTAGGGGATGCCTACAGCCCAGTTCCCAGTGCCTCTTTAATTCCTCGGAAAAAATATGCGAGTTATAAACTGGAGTGGGAGGGGTGGAAAGAAAAAAGATTCCAATTATCAGGTAGTCAGTCAGGTAGCAGAGTCAATCAGGAGAAGCCATTCTCTCTCCCTTCCCCAAAACAATGTAGGTGGTGGCTCATCGAGTCTTTGCTTTGCACCACGTGATGCAAAGCCACAGTTCAGCTTTCTACATTACTAATAAAAGGTTAAGGTTTCAAGCTATTTTTTAATTTAGATCTGTTGTTTGGTAATTGGAATAAACATTCAAATTTGAGCATCAAATTTCTCATTAGTTTCACATCAATACCTGTGCTGAAACTATGGATCAGTGAACTGAGTTTCTCACTGCCCAAGTGAATTCATTAATCATTCTCTCCTAAGATGGGCACAGAAGCAGACAGCTGTTCTAAGCAGCTGTCTTCTGATAAAGCTCCTAACATGCATACTGCTTAAAAAAAACCCCAACAAACCAATGCTGCAACCAACCCACACGTACACAAAATCTACCTTTTCAATAGTCTGTTGTTGTCTTAACTCAAAGATCTACCTGCATGGACAGGGCTGGCAGAGAAAGGAACTGGATCCCCACTCAACAATGCATTCCAATTTGTAAATGGTCACTTTATGGTTACAGACAGAAAGTTTTAAAACCATTAAGACTTAGTTACCACTTCTTATCTGGGGTATCATGAGGAAGAAGAAATACAAAACCAGACACTGATGAATGTATTCAATGAACAGGTATAATCTTAAACCAGATGCAGTTAAACAACTTTTTTTTTTTTTCCTGTCTATAGTTGCATAGACTTGATTCCTCATCCACCATCCCTGCTCTTCTAATAATACAGATATTTAGATTTATTTTCGTATATCTTGATAGGCTGGGATGAGATAGGCATTATGGTCCACATTAGTCTGCTATTTTCCATTACAGCCAAAACAAGTGCTTAGGTAACTCGAGCTTATCCTATTTAAATATATGCAATCAGGAAATTTGAGATTGCCTTGATGGACCATATAATATTTCCTTTAGCAGCTCCCTGATATGCCATCGTCTACAAGTTCATCCATACAGCAAATGGTCTCACTGGGTAACCTTTCCCTAGTAGCATCACACACAGAGAAGTAAGATGAGACCATTGAAAAAATATATAAACAAGGACTTTTGAACTGACCTTGTCCAAACTAAGCAAGAGACAGGAAAAGAATGTATAAACACACCGTGTAATACCTTGGAACATTATGAAATCTTTGCCCTGTGTTAAAATGGATATTTTATATATTTGCTATAAGGTGAAGTTTAATGAAAATGTTTTTTATTGTATAAATCGCCAAAGTTCTAATTGGCAACATTGTAGATTAGGAGATATCTGGAGAAGGAATGTCTTCTGGGGGAAATGAGCTTCCTGGCTGCATAAAGTACTATTAGTCATTATAAAAATAAAGAAGTAAAAGAAAAATGAAACTAAAGAGTCCATGCAAGCACTCTCAGTCTGTTCCAAATTTCCACTGAAGTTAGTTAGACCAAATTTCTATTCAGTTAGTTCATTCAGAAAATTCTTACTGACCACTGCACTGAGTTCAGAAATTTCACACACTTCTTTGTGTTTTACTGGGGAGCTCCAGAACATGGTCACAATTAGGGGCACACAATGGAGGAGCTGGGGTCATACAATCGCCTGGCATTGTTCCCAAATCACTTTGCTATCAATTACTTCTTGTTACTGGGAATTTGAAAAAAGTATGATCTTTAACAAGCCAGTATGTATAGAGTGATAAAAGGACATTTCAGTTTCCTTTACTTAAGTTACTGTGACAAAGTTTCTGGGAAGCAGCGAAATCTTTAATATCTCTCCTTGCAAACCTTTTCTTGATCATATCTCCAGATGGGCACAGTTATGACAACTTTATTAGTAGGTTATAATGAGCCACTGAGTCTGGAGAAGCCATGACTGTCCATCAGTGCCAAACATGAGGAGACTCCAGAAATTTGTTTCCTCTTCTAAAGTGTGTAACTCAGATGATTGGTTGAGTTGCCTTCAGTGAGATGAGAGGGGGATAATGATGACTTATTTCTTTGGGACAGTTTACCTGAGTAAATCAGCATGGTTCAGACCACTTCTGATTGAAATAATAAAATAAGCTTAGGTAGTGCCTTGCACTAAAATACTACTGCTTCACAGAGGCTTTCAAAAAACTTTGGCAAACAAGAATTACTTCATCCATCCACCTTTCCAGGACATCAACATTTTACATCCACTTAGATTTTCTCCTCCTTGTACATGCATGTTGCTCAAATTTCTGTGACTATAAGATTTTATATTTTATAATTACTAGGCAAATTTCCAACTCATTTCTCAATGAGAGCTTTGTCTGAGTGCACACAGAAAAAGACTGAAAACACAATATTATACTTCATAACCTCTGAAATAATCAACCATCATTCTCTTACACATAGAGGAAATTTGGATCTTGTGACCTCCCTAATCATATTTTCCTTCCCCTAACTCGTAATAGCTGCAGAAGGGTCACAATGGTTTAAAACGCGAATGTAGGAGAGCTGTTCAGAAATCGGTCATTTTATTTTTGATATTAATGATTACTTTTTTTCAACTTATTGCAGGAACCGTGCATTACAAAATTAATTCTAAAAGTAAACAATAGGTTACAAAAGCCCTAGAAGCACAGGTTTCCCTGACAGAATACAAGATCTAAGAGAAATCACTTTGTACGAAAAATTCTGTAGTATCTGTCCTGAACCAAACAAGAGTGTGCTGCTATTTGCTTAAAACCTACAAAGCTCAACTGTGGTTTTCAGATGATCAAAGAACAATTTCTCATCTCCAATGAAGTCAATAGCAAAGCTCACATTAACTTCAAAAGGCCAAATTTTGACGGCTTTACTCACAATGAATCATTCTTTATTTCATGTGTAGTTCCACTGACATCAGTAGAAGTATGGATGAAGTAACAGCAACACAGACAGAATAAAAATACCAGAATTTGACACAAAGCAATTAAGTTGGGATATATGTATCATTTTACGACTTAATTCCTGGGTACAACTGGGGGGAGATAAAGCTAATTTTGTTCCATTTTCTAAGTTACAATATTATTTTAAGCTTTTAACATTTTTCCTTCCTAAAAGGAAATGCAGACCTCCTTAAATGCTGATACTCAGACAATTATCTCTTGACAAATTACCTGGAGATTTTTTTTTAAAGAAACAATAATTCACTCGCCATCTAATTCCCATTAAAGTAATAATTTGTAAAAATGAAAATTACTTAGATAACTTGACCAAAGCTTGTATCTATGGTTAAATATGAACAGGAGCTTCCTGAATGAGGTAATTGATCAAAATAGTCTTCAAGGAGCTTTAGTTTTAAAGAAAAATGCCAATATCAAAGGATGTAGTGAAATCATAGCAGCAGTTAAAAACAACTCTGCCTCCTTGAGAAGGTGAGACTGCTGCACTTGGACTGTTTAGCCCCTTTGCTGAGTATTGCTCTAAGCACCAAAGGACAAGGTACAAAGATGAAGAATACTCTAACCTAACCTCTTCCTAGCCCACAAAGCCTACCAATTTTAGTAATTTTATATGGTCAACAACTTCCCACTCCCACCTTCATCTCTGTCATTTCCTCTCATCTCTTTTACAAAATGTGTTATGCTATGAGTTTATTGTTCTATTGACAAAATTGTCAAAAAATCCCAACTGGGATCTATGCCCATTGTGCCAGGTATGGGATAAACTGAAAGCTCCTGGATGGGATGTTCTTCCTATTGAAATAGTAAAGACAGACAAGGAGTAACAGAAAGGAAGATTCCGTTTTAGAGATGGGCATCTAAAGCTTGGACAGACTGAACTGCCCAAGGACAGAAAAGACACCAGTGACAGCAGCAGAGAGTACGCGAAACCTTTCCCACCCAAGGTCCCTTTTATTAGGAATCTGCCTCCTATCAAGACTTTTCAGAGGCTCCCAAACAGGTGACGCTGCTCTAAACTGAATTTAAAAACAAAACAAAACCAAAACAAAACCAACCTTTCTAAAGCTGGGTCTCTCCTTGGGCAAGGCGTGCCAAACAGTCCAACAGTGCACATTTAAGCTCCCAAAGAATCCCAGGAATGAGAGAGGGGCAGAAAATAATGACTTTCCTTGCCTTTCATTTTTATTGCTCACACTAATGGAGTTTACAACTTAAAGAATAAAAATAAGCACAACACATAAACCCATATTTTGAAAAGAACACAAAGTGTATCATAGCGATATACTAATCCTATAATTCCTTAGAGAAGCAAATAACCTTTTCTCTTGATATAGGCATCAGGCATTGATCTGTCACACTGTTTGTTCTAGCAGAGCTCCCAGAGGTGCATTCAGTTTGAAACGTTAAGGCTAGTTCATTAGCCGTCCCTAGCTCGTTTCTCTGAGAGAATCAAGATAATACTGTGGTTAGTTAATGGCTTTCTCTTGTTTCCCCTAGAGCCTGCCTGTCTGAAGCCTGCAGGCCCAAGAAGCTTTCTTTCCCCCTTCCCTTCACTATTAGTCACAGCTGGTAAGGCTTGCGGGAGCCTGGCTTGTTTGAAAACAGCCGGATCGCACAAATGGTTGCACCTCCCTGCTGCAAACCACCACCTTGGTCCCTCTTGTCAGACAGGAGAGCTCCTGCTTGCACAGCAGTGGGGAGATGAGGGATGGAGGGAAGGGGAACTCCCGACCTTTGCACTACAAATAGCTCTCATTCAGAAAACCACCAAAATTTTAAAAATAAAAGAAAAAAGGAATTCTGTCTTGGTGAGCTGCTGAGACATTATTTCCTGGAAGGCAGAAGGAAAAACTGGCTGACTGACTTTCACGGGGAGCTGCTATCTCCAGAATCAGGCAGGCGATGTCACCTGCCACACTCTCAAGTTCTGTTGTTTATCATCACAGTTTAGAGGTCGGATAGTCACAGACAAGAATCTCTCCCAGGAGCCATCCCACTATCAGCTCCTAATGGATGGGCATCATTCCCTGTACTTTTGCTTTCTGCTTAACACATTCTGTCCCTCCTCATTCTCACGTAATTATTGAAGCAAACAAGCTGCCTGCCGAGGTTCCAGCTAAGCACTGCTGCTACCAGCACAAGGCTAACTGTGACAGCTTAAAATATGCTTAACTCTCTTGTTTTTAGCTTGCATTTAGGCTTTTTAAAATTAATATCCGATTCCCAGGAAAGCAAGACAACGACAATGTTGACGAGTGTCAGGTGTCTGCAGGCAGATGCAGCCCAAGTTCCCTTTACAGGCAGTAATTCTATCAATGTGCTTCAGCGCTGATCTGCAGCGTCCTCTGCTATTCTGGTGCCTTACTCTTTTATCCAGACATCCAGCCCTCATTGCTGTGTTACCAGACACTGCCAGTCATGAAAGACTGCGTGATGATTTTATCTGCCTCCCAGCATATTACCCATTGGGGAACAAACTTAGACTTGTATATGTTTTCTCTTACCGGTACTTTAATCCAGACATGTGGAGATGCTTTTGCTCTGCACGCAAATAGCACCAAGCTATTTACAGAAATCCTGCTGAAGACAGCAATAGACAGGGTGGTGACCATCAGATAAAACCCAGTCTGAAAGACCATCGTTTCATATTGACCTGGGATTGGGTTTGGTAACAGTAAGTATACCCCCTCCTGACAAAATAAAACCTCACAAAGAAGCTGCTCTTTTGGATACAGATTTGTGATACTGCTGATTGAGTCTAAGTGTGGATGGTTACCAAAAGGAAGGATGCTTCCCCATCACTCCCCTCATCTGCACAGAGCGTGGTGGTTGCTTTTGCACTTTCTTATAGATGGAGTCCAGTAGAAAATTATTTACTACTTTACCTGGGAGAAATTTTTGCCCATGTAGCTCCCTGAGCCAGCACTCTAGGGCACACTGAGACCTGTGCTGGCCCAAGGAAACATTGGCTCGCTGTCAGATTGACTAAGCCACAGATAAAACTGCTAAAAGCATGTCTCTCACACAGGTGTGTAACACCTATCCCCCAAAATTTCATGCAAAATTTTCTATAGCTATGGAAAGAGACAGACCAAGAGCAACATGTGACTCATTCACAAAATCAAGGCCTCTCTTTAGGCATTCACACCCCAAAATCTATGTGAAAACTGAATGCTACCAAAGAGAAAGGGAAGAAAAGGTTTCCTGGAGAACTCTCTGAGGGCTACAAAATCAGAGGAAGGTTTCTGTGTCCAAGTTACTGGCTGGGAGGCTCAATCTGACAAAGAAATGCTTTCAAATAGTAGCTATTTGGTACTTGATCAGATTAGAATTAGAAAAATAAAATTTGGAGTAATTAACGTGGTGGTTCCTTTTTTCAACTTCTCCAAATTTTGCCCTTCTCCAGCTTGGTCCACATTGTGGTGCTGGAATACTTTTGTTACGTCCAGAAATGACACTGCACAGCGAAGGCATACAAAGCAAGATAAGAATGCCTCTGCCTCCCAAAACAAACACAAAAGCAGCAATGAAAGTCAACAAGACAAGAACAATGAAAAAGAAATTATTCTTCTGTCTACAGATAATGTTCAGATTCTTCAGAAACACACCAGAGTGAAACGGTCTGTGAAGAACCCACCCAGCCTACAAGCCCTTACAGGACCGAAAGTATTCCCTATGAATTCAAGAGGTCTTAGATCTACTATGGAGAAATACTCAGATCTCTCCAATTCTTCTGTCAACTTCAGCATCTGCTTTACAATGCAATAGTCACTGATTTGAGCGTGCATTTGGTTGTATCTGTGTTGTTCCTTCTCTGGGCATAGAGGACTACAGCTTTTTCCACAAATCTTTATTCAAATTAAACAGTGGTGGTGTCAAAACTCAAGTTTATAGAAAGTAGTAGAGAAAGTTTGATGTAACTATACTATTATTTTCAAGGTGATCTGAAGTCGGCATATATTTTATCAAATCATTATTAAAGAGAGGAGATGTATTAAGGAAATGGATAATGCTGTTTAGTCATCTTTCCTAAGAGCTCCATTTTCTATGGATGAAACATGCTATTTAATGATCAACTATTATTATTTTTATATCCTGCTTTATGACACCATGTCTAGCTTTAAGGCAACTATTTACTACTCTGAGCACTTAGTAAAAAGAATTATCATTCTTAAGTGAAAGGAAAGAAAGTTCTGATTTTGAAGAGAATACTTTTAGCAGAAGTGATTTATGATCACTGTTAGCAGCGGTCCTGTTCATTTCTTATGAAGATGCAGAACCCCTCTGATACAAAAATAGATAATTATCTGAAAGATAAACTAATCGGGGAGCAAAATCATTGGGAAAGCACTATTTAATGAAATAGTATGCAGCTGGTCTCCCCCCTTAAATCACTGAAGCTATCTGACTATTTATCATTCATTTACAACTTTTTTTTTGGATGCAATTTGGTGTATCACATCTGTGAGTACTGAAACTGATGCAAATAAGAAAGAAAAATGCTGTCAGGGAATTCGTGCACCTTTTAGAATAAAAACAGAACATCTTTTTCTTTGCTCTAGGGGACAACATAACATGGCATTTTTCCTGCAGAGCCTGTGATCAAGATGTTTTTAGAAGATCTGAATTTTTGACAAAATTAGGAGAGAGAAAAGTTCAGAACATTCAAGTCACTCGGCAATTCATTTTCGGATGTCTTTTTGTGTTTTAATGAATGTTGAAATTTAGCTGAAGTCCCTAGAAAGGCCATGAGCTGACGCTTCTTTGGAAGAAGGCCTTCTAGCAGAACACTGGCTTATGACTTCTTTCCATGAAGTCTTAATTGGTTAGGACAGAGGATTTTTTTTTTTTCCCCAAAGCAAAACATGTTTCCCTAAGTGCTCCAAGAACAGTCACTAAAAAAGAAATCAACATGTAAAACTGTAACATTTCTAACACTCCTACATGACCAAAAGGATGCAATTTTAGAACTGTGATTTGGAACCTACAAACATTTTAAACATTTGTCTTGTGGTTTATTTGTAAACTAATGAGTCTTGATGCTGCTCCCTATGCTCA
>VYZX01020795.1:10665-22940 GCA_013401335.1 Brachypteracias leptosomus | reverse complement strand
TTATACTTTAATTGGTATAGGAGGGGGCAGAGGTTAAAACCTTTGCATGAGTTACCTTTTGTGCTATTCCAATATCTAATAACATAGCAGTTTTAAATTATAAACCCTGACAACATTTAACAAGTTTCTTACATGTTTTAATTTTACCCGAGTAATCTTTTATGTGGAGCAGGAGTGTTCCTGAGGTCATAATCCTCTATGATGAAACAAGCAGAGACAGAAATCATTACAAAACCAAAGTGGCTGGACATTAATGGATTATGGTAAAGGTGCTACCTGGACTTCAACTATCAACTATAGGTTTAGCCATAGCTCCTTTACAGCAATTGCATGCTGTGATGGTTCAATCACACTGTGTAGGGCAGCTTTCTGCCTCCTAAACAAGCAGTTATACCTTCAAAAACACTGAGAACATCTCAGGAAAAGATCAAAGAAATCTGGAGGGTCCTTCTAACAAATGAGTAAAGTGGCCTTGAACTATTTAAAGCACTGATACTGTGCCCTACAAGTGGGATTTTCAGAGGACTCCAAGGGGTTTAGGCATACAAAGCCTTTTGACCTCTAATAGAATTAGGACACCTATTCCAGAGGTGTTTGGAAAACCCCACACTACTTCAAACAATGTTTCTCGAACATAACCAAGATGAGGCAACTGTTTCAAGGACAAACATGCCTCCATTTTAGAAATGAAGCAAGCCACTTGATTGATATGTACAAGTAACAGTTTGCTGCTGAGCTAATGCCATTCCCACCCTACCTTCACCCTGTAATGAACTTCTGATAGACATGGCTGGTGAATCTAGGTGGGTTTAGAGACTTGCATCTTGGTCTAAAAAGGCTGATGTACAAGCATGTGAATAGATAAGACTCTTAAAGAGATCATAAGCAGATCCTTTATTCTTGCTACAACTCATCATTTGAGCAGCCCTCATTCCTGAACAATTCAAAGAAAAAGAAAAAATTAAAGATCTTGGTGGTATAAATCTACACAATTCTTCTCTGGCTCATCAACTTCTTTTCTCCATCAACAACCAAGAAGATAGAAAAGCTTTTTAGGGAGTCAGTGTTAACTTCTGCCACTATGAGGATCCAAGAGACTATCTATTACTATTGAATTCAGTGATTATTGATTACTCTTTAGTATTGACAAAGTCAGTGTGTATATGAATTACCTGCCATATAAATGCCAATCATGTGAATTTAAGATTTAGAACAAGAAACCACAAAACAGATTTCTAAAATGTATTTTGCTCTTTGCTCCCATCCTATATATCTGTGCATGTGCCTTAAAGTTAAAAACAAGAGCAGCTTGGTATGGTAACTCCAGGCAGCACAGCAGCAACATCATGCAAACCACACACGCAAATCACAGTGTGTTGTTTAATGCTACCCCAAAGTGACCTGCAGAAAAGGGGTGTTTGCTCATTTTGTTGTGCTGAGGTGAGAACAGAGTTCTAATTACCTGGGTTTTTTTCCTGCGGTGGTTTACAGTTGAATCTCATTATTGGATAACTGTTTAATCAACTTTAAATAATACAGTATAATTAGTACTGCAGCAATATAGATACACTATGAGGCAAAACAGTTCCAAGAGTGGCAGAAGCCTATGCAATATTTCGGATATCTTCTTTGAACCAAAATTCAGACACTAAAAAAAAAATACATGCTTTTAAAATATTGAACAACCTTACACTACATCTCCAGATATTAAAATAGTTGTTCAGAGTTCTATTTGAAGGAAATTAACATAACTTCATTTAAATCAACAGAGATGTGCTGATTTGCCCAGGATGAGACTTTGACCCACACTCTTTTTCAGTAGTATACCAACTCTGGGCCTGATAATGTTTTCACTGAAAAAGAACACTTCAAAGGGATTTTTATGTGCTTAATGAAATTCAGGATGAGGCCTTCTGCAAGCAACTATAGTGAGTAATTTTAAAATACCTGCTTCATTAAAAGGACAAACTTTCAGAGCCAGCAAATGAAATTCTGTAATTAAAACATGTTTGTTTAAAAAAAAAAAATCTGGAGAGGTCTCGGACAGTGAAATAATATCCTTTAGATTAGTGTTTAATTGAAAACAGTATTTACTGCTCTAGTGCATTTGATAGAGCTCTTTACTGTGTTTCTTTATGTATAATTGTGTTTTGCAGCCAATTTAAAATAACTAGATGAGTGCAGCCCTTATAGAAGGTGAAGATGAGTCCTTGCAAGGATATCAACGTCTACAGGGGTTTCTTTCTAAGAGATATGAAAAAGTAATTTCCATTCTGCTACTTTTGTGTGATCCTTTCTGCATATAAAATGCGTTTCATATACACACACAAGTCTGCTCACCTGAGAAGAATAATTCCTAATATTCTGTCTAATATTCTCTGCATCTTTAAGGAAAAGTTAAGTCATAATAATAAAAACTTTCTTCCTTTAAAAGAATAATTTGTTGCTTTTATACCTATAGTCTTATTTAAATATGAATGCTACAATTATAGCCAAAAAAAATAAACAGGTAGAATCCTGACTTGACTACGGCATGTGTAAATAGACTAAAAGATTTCCAAATTGCAAAGGGGAAGTTTAGGGTTAGTGACATTTCTCCCAAAACTATTCCCTGCCTTAGATCACTGATTTTACCAGATTTTAATTCCAAAGCTCTTTGACCTGCTCTTGCAAAAAGTCCATGAACTCAAGATCAGGATGTATCACTAGAAGTAATAACAAGCTTTGTTTTGGATGATTATTCAGCCTACGTCCTCATCCCATTGACAATTTGTCTCATTGCATCTTTGACCAGGTATTGTTTAGACACACTCAGATCAATGACCTTCTCTTTCTTCATGCTCATAAAAAATAAGTTTAATATGATGCTATTGAAACAGTAATAACAATGCCCTGCCACACTGGGAAAAATTCTGTGACAAACTGGAGCATTTTTTGGTAAGGACATCTTCAAAGGTGTTTTAAGAGAGGGAAGAGGACCTCAGCATGACTTATTTGCATGTGAGTGACTCCAGCTCTTTCCATACCTACCCGGAGCCTGATTGCATTTAGCGTGTTGGCCTATTGTTATAGACAAGAGAACATCCAACTCTCCCAAGGTTAATTGACTGCTGTTCTTTGAAATATACATGAGAAACTTTATTGACTGTCTCACATCCGACCTAACCTGTCATGCAGGAGGAGAAAAGTTACGCAGCAAAGGACTCCACAAAAGGACAAGAAGGACAAAGGTGAAATGCAGAGGGCTGCACTAAATTCTGCCAAAATCCCTTCTCTGTTGTTGTCCTCTGTATTTTCTAATTCAACTTTTTGTCATTAGAAAGTCTGTAACTTTAAGAAGAGATTTTTCCCAAAAATTTACCAAGTTACCCAGTTCTCCTAGTGCTACGGGATCAAGGCAACTAAAATCAAACAGGAATATACAAACGGACCTGATTCATTTGCAAAATAAACATTTGTAGATTCTACACCTTTTCCATAACATTTAATATATTTCCATAACATTTAATGTCTACACTGATACCAACTTTCATAAATAATTCCTTTACCTGCAGGATCTTTACAATCCCTTTACAATAGCAGTACCTGAATTACCTGGATAAAGATAATACAGATGAGGATAAAACAACAAGCCTATCATGTTGGCATGGACACAAGTCTGAGAGTCCCATAAAGAGAGTGAATTAGACTATCTCAATAACTTTCCTAGCTCTTTTACATCAAATTTTGGCCTTGCAATATTAAACCAGAATATGCAACTATATCTGCAAGAAAGCGCATAAATCATCTGCAAGAGTGCTATGAAGGAAATAGTGCTTCCTCTACTACATGTGGTCTGCATACATGGATCTCAGAAGTGTAGCATCTCCTGGAGATAGTTCATAGAAGGAATAATATCACACAGGAACTGACATTCTAAATTGCAGTCTTTCCAGACTCAAATCTTTAAGGGATAAAATTAAATTTGACTTAAATATCATAAAACTTCCTGTGTTTTGAATGTTCTGACATCAGGAGAACAGCTGTAATTGTTAAACCTCAACCTACCTTGAAAATAATTCCACGTAAAACTGGAGCAAAAGGTTTTTTTCAAACAAAAACAAGCATCATTTTGTACACAACACACTTACACGTCACTTCACACAACAACAATTATTGTTATGCTCAAATTGGAAAAATGGTTTACCTTACGTTGCTAACACAGCCCTACCCACACAGCACATCCCCCTGAAGAGCATATATAAGCCAAACACGTCTAATTTTTAGCACATCCCATGACTTATGTCTCCACAATGACAAGCCTGCACAAGACATTTTTGATGATAACGAGATAACCCCTTGTAATGCCTCCACCATGATAACTGGATTTTTGCTAAGCTTTCCATGACCAAATTACAGCCATAACGATGACACACTGCACACCACTGCCAAGCAGCATAAAGTGACACCTGCTTACTACAGCTTGAAATGGAACATGTCAATATGACCAGAAACATTACCAATAACTAAGGGGCTGTTTTTTCTAAACCTTACTTATATTGGATAGTATCTGCTGAGCTTGGCAGCCTTACAGAACCAGAACCTGGATATACATCACCCAGAAACTCTGAGATCAAAGACACATTTTTGTTGTTGTTGTTGGAACAAAACCCCTACTATCTATGTCATACGAAGAAGCACCAACCAATGTGACAGATCCAATTAAATCTCTCTGGACTGCATTCAACCTCCACCTAGACTTCATACTACAGAAAATCCACACACTCAATCTGTGCAGAAGCCAGAGGTAGAATATTTTCATTACCCAGTTCAGCACTATAAGGTTAAAAATGCCAGTGTCCTATTCCCTTTAAAATTCTCTCATCTCCTACCCCCTACCTGCCAGCTGTATAGAGTATTTCCCTTGTCACTAATTCTGATAGCATGCCCTAATTAACTCATTTTATCTTTTGGTATAAATCAATTACAATTAAAACATAGTTTGTCAAACCTCAGTGGAGTATTGTTTCATGTTAAAAACATTGTTACTCATGAGAGAAAGTGTGATTAACTTCAATAGAAAGCTTAAAGTTCAACTTACTATGAGCAGAGGGAATCAAGCACAATTCTTCCTTTGCAGAACACTTCAAGCTTTATCTTGATGCAGGGAAATTAAATAAGTGGAGGATTTTACAGTGGTCATTCAGATTAGCATGTGGCAGAATCTAGGAAAAGAAAGACAAGTCAGTTTGGTTTGGGTTTGTTTGTTTGCCTTTAAAAATCTGTGGCACATATTATCATGAAAGAATGTCCAGCATCTGAAAGGACAAAAAAACCCCAACTCTTTAGGCATCATACTCTTTGAATCACATTTGAAATGTGAAGTATTGCATTTTAATAAAAATTGCAACAAGTTCAATGTTTCACTAAACATGAGGGATTCAGTTTCTTTGGCCTTCACATAGTAGCAGCAGCAAAGTCCGTCAGAGTTACCCCATTTTAATAGAGCCAGATGTCCGTTGAAGGTGTCCTTGTCGCAACACTTTATCACCACAGAAACCGTTTTAAAAATTACACAGCAGAAGAACCTTCCACACATTATAGTTAAAACAACCCTGGTCTAACGGAGTTGTGCAGCTCTACTGGGTGTGAACAGAGGGGTTTGGTTCACAGGGGCTGCAGGAGGCTCTGAGGGAGGTCACCACACACCGCCCACGGTTGGTTCCAGCCGGTTCTGGGCGGGAAGACAGCAGCTGGTGCTGCAGTGGGGCCGGGCTAGGGGCAGAGGGACTCATGGGAGGGCACTGCCAAGGGAAGCACCTTTTGAATAAAACAAGGTAGAATCTGGGAAGGGGAGATGGTTGGGACACAGAGGTGTGCCATGCCTGAAGGGAGACCTCTGAGAAGACTGAGGACCCCACAGTGTAGCTCACACCCCTGAGGGACTACATGCAGCCTGTGAACAACCCATGCTGGAGCAGGGATGCCCCTGAGGAACACCACCACGGAATGTCAGCAGCCCACCCCAAATGACTGATTTTTCAAGGAAAATGAGAACAAATGTTTTGTAAGGATTCTTCCACCTGGCTCAGACTGCAAATAGATGCCACTATTATGTGCAGCCTGTGCATAATCTGTGAGACTAGATTTACCTGTGTTGGAATAGTATTCAGAGGACAAAAATCCATAACCATATCAGAAAATATTTTTTATGGTTTTAAAGCTCATAGAAAAATGCACTACGCTCTTATATTCTGCTGAGAGCCTCGAGAAAGCATCTTTACTACCACTGATTTACACCACAGCTTTGTGCTTTGCTGTATGGGTCTAATTCTATACAAGACACAACTTCCCAAAACATCTACTACACACATTCTTATTCTCTTACACAAAACTGCTGCGTGCCTCTGTGCAGCTGTGGCAGAACATTGCAGAGTTAGCTGGAAACTAACTAATCTACTTTATTGTTTGGGTTTTTTTGTGTTCAAAAAACAAGCAGATGTGGCACTTCAAGACATGGTCTAGGGATCAAGGAGATGTTGGACAAAGGTTGGACTTGATGATCCTAGAGGTCCTTTCCAACCTAAATGATTCTATGATTCTATGAAACATCACCACTCCAGAGATGCAAAGTACCAAACCAGTACAAACCCCATCTGGCCATTAAAGTGTGCACAAAAACCTGAAGTGCAGCTTCATTTCAGCAAACTTTACACTAAATATAGTACTGTCTGCTCATGCTGTTTCACCTCGGGTTACATCAAGTATCTACCTTTCTACAGGTGGTATAAATATTTTTTTTTTCACACTTACAAAGCCTGTTCTTTGCTATGCAGTGAAAATAAAGTATGTGTATGCAATGTACATGCATAAAAACACATTCATACAACAATTTCCCCTGAGAAGCGACACTAGCCTCCTCTTACTCCATATGGCTATGATTTCATACAGTAACTCTGGCACTGCTCCAACAGTCCTCTTCAATGATCACCTGATTTTAAAATTCCTAGTCATCACAAAACTTGAGTGTTCAAAATATAAGATGACTTGAGGCATCATCAGACACATTGGATGTGAGCACACAGTGTGCCCAGCCCACTCTGCCCCAGGGTTTCTGTTAGGTGCAACGATGTTCAGCATCCTCAAAACCAGCACCTAGAATTCAGGTGGCTGTACTAAAAGTCAAAGTGTTTATTCCCACCAGTGAAACCANAAGGGGGGGGGGGGGGAAGGGGGACGGGAGATTGGACATCATTTGACAAATAGATTTCTGATGCACATTTACATTGCAATGAATAAGATCGCTGTATTTACCATCAGCTAGGAGGTTGTGATGAGTGCTGCTGTCAGAAGCTTGAAATATTTCCTTTATGTTTTTATCCTGTAAGATTCCATGGGTATTTTACTGCACGTTTGTAACAAGTACAGCTCTACATTAGCAAACCACAGTTTTGTTTGACCCCAGCTACCATGTAAGCTTCTAGTTTTCTCTAGTCTAAAGTACACTGAAGTATTTTTCTGCTTTCCTGCAGTTTTTAAGTAGATAATAAGTCCCAAACTTCACCAGCCTTTAGCTGAAAGAAGCTTGTCACGGTGGTTGGTAGCTAATGAAGATCCTTTTAGTTTATCTTCATCAATTGTCAAATATTTGAGTCCATGAAGTGGTGTGATGAGGTACAAAGACAGATATTTGAAGGGATTTTAACTCATTTGAGCAATTACATGCTTAACTGCCCTGCGATAATCTGTCAGTCTGAGTCTTTTCTACACAGCAGAAGTGGGGAGTATTAGAATAGCTGGATTTAGAACATAAAGGCCTGGCCTGAATGGAAGAAAGGCACCAGAGAAATTAATTGCCAGTAACAAACAGCAGGACTGCTTGCAAGTTATATATCACATAGTTACCTACCAGCAGTGGTAGAAGCCAGCTGTAAAATAACATACTGAATTGCGACAAAATAGTCACTGCTATGAAATCAGTGAATACCATGAAGAATTTAAACTAATGCTGGTTAATCAAGTGCATTGTATTACTTAAATTATGGAGATAGCAGAGATAAAAATCTTGCATTATATAAAGATTTGCTGAATGTAAATTGCAATAAAACAAACATGTTTTTAATTATAACTCTAGGAGTTTTAAGAGGTGATCTTATAATTTATATGCTTATGTTTATTTATGCATGTGTTTCTACCATGCTCAGAATATAACAGTTGTGTAGATTCAGTAATGGAACAATGAGTAAAACAAAAAATTGAAAAAAGATGATTCCTTTACTTTTTATTCTTTAATTGTGAAATATAAGAGTTGTATCATTAGGAAGATCTGACTGATAAGGTATATCACTTATAATGGACTTCCTTGGGTCCCATAAGTTCTAAGAGGAGCCAAGAGAGGGCTATTATAGAGGAGGCATCTCACTTCAGCCCATGCTCAGTGCTACTCTGGGACACTGTATCCAGAAACCTGACTTACTGTCCTTTTTCTTTTCCTGCCTCTCCCCATCAGGTCCCTGATCCTCCTTGCTCCTCACTCCTTATGCATCCTCCTTATCCAACGCTATATGGCACAGAAAGACCTCTTCAGGTAGGAGTCAAGGATCTTGACTGCCATTGCCTGTAACCATGGCACAGTCGTGTCATCACCAGGAATCCTACCCCACAGCACCTTCTAGAAACCTGTCTGACTCAGTAACACTCTGGGATTTCCTGCAGTGGAGAAGTATCAGTTCCAGTTATAGTATTTTTATACCAGAAATTAAGTAGTCCTTGACTTTTGCATGTTTGAGGGCTTTTTTTCCTCCCTCTTTGGCATTACATCATGAAACCAGCATGAGGAATATGGACTTGAGACTACAACTAATGCAAGAAATGTCAAAACACACAAAAGTATGCTTCTATACAGAGGGCCACTTCATTCACATTACTCACGTTAGTTACGATGTTTATTTTAGATCTGTCTCCCTAAGGTGCCAGCTCTGAGGGAGCTGGTTAACATGGTAGTGTTAGGTACAAAGCAAAAGCCCTTCACCTCAGGGACTGTGCTTCAGTTCTGACCTAAGGTCAGGAAGGAAATAAGATAGGTAATCTCAGCTCTGTCCCTAATGACCAGTATTCCACATCACAATGCTACATATGGCTGTCAGCTTCTGCTCAGGAGAGGCCCAGGACACAGCCAGCATGGAGAACTAATTACCCTCCCATCCCAGGGAACAAATGGGCAGCCCAGCTCAGCAGGCTGAGATCACTGGCAAGGTACAGCAGCAGGCTAATAAAGTGGAGGAGTGTCACATGCATGGCTGTGGCATACAGTTCATGAGGCGCTTTATTTCCCCTTCATTAATGAGGATTTTATTTTAGGCTCACTGTATCATATTAACATATTGAAAAAAAAGAAGAAGAAAAAAAAAAAAGAGCTGATTTATTTTGTCAGCCTGGTGTTGCAAACATCACCTGCCTTTTGTTTTTACAGGCCTAATTCACATGGGCCAAATTAAGTCCAGACTTTTATGAGTGGGGCATAAAGGGCACAAAGAGCTGCTTCCCCCACCAGCAAGAGAAGGAACCATAAATTGGCTGCTTACACTGGAGAGTCCAGAAGCAGAAATTCATGCAGTGCCAGCAGCATTAGTTGGGTCAGACAGGCCACATGTGAGCTGGATGGACTGGGATGTGTTCTCATTCACTCCCAACAATAAAGCAGGGGAACCAGTAAGGAAGCAAAGTCTTCAAAGAGCTGATGCTTAGCACTCTCCTCTTGCACCCCTGGAGTCACCACCACCCCTGGGTATCACTGTTCACAGTGCTCAGAAGGATCTCTCCCTCCATGAGGTGTCTGAGACTAATTAGCTTACAACCTAATATTTATTGGGATGTAACAGCTTACTCTAATTACAGCATTCACTAACAGCCCAGACCAAGGGGTAGAAATACCTGGCACCAGAAACACAGGTCATTGCCAGGACATGCACACACAGGTGCTCACAACTCCATTACAACCAGGACCAACACCAGGAGAGCCAGCAGGACCTTTTCTTTTCTCTTACTATAGCACAGGGCATACACAAAGCTTACAACACAACATGGAGTGGTAAGCACAAAGGAAATGGATATCTTACAAAGCTTCTGGTTTTATGGCTGTTATAAGAGCAAAAGTGTTAATTAAAAGAAAAGTACATACTGAAGGAAGTAATTAGACACTGGGAAAAAACACGTGTAATAATTGCCAGAAAGTTACCTTCACAGAGAAGCACTGGAGCCACTCATCTGCCTGCAGACCAAAACAAAACTCAGCAACTCACCACCACCCTCCTCAGTCACCCACGTGTGAGCATTTATACCTAGGAGAACTGGTGGCCTCTGCCTCCTACTGTGTGGGATCCTGGGAAATGTAGTCTAACAGGTCCCCTTCTTTGCATGGGTTACCTTGACTATGTTAAATAATCAGATTTTTAAGCATTCTAAGTATTATATGAGTATGTGGGGTCCTGGGCTCTTTCTCAATTAAAAAGGAAATCTGAACTATTTTCAGTTGGTGGGAATTAAAAACACATCCTTAAAAAATATGCTGGTCTGAACAGAGCTGGTGGTCTAAGCCACATTTATCTTGACCTGACTCAGACACAGCAGTGTAGATGTTTGTCTTTTTACTTGGAACACTGAATTTTGGAGTGCCAGCATAGCACAAGTGTATGCCACAGTAGCCACATGCACTTGTTCTCAGAAACAAATTTAGGAGCAAAGGAGAGGGATGTTAAAACATCCATCCAATGCAAATATATCAATGTATTGTATATTCACCTCCTTCCACAAGAAATGTGTTACTATATACATTACAGGTGGATGTACTCCTCCATTTTATGGACCAAGAACCTAATTTTTAAGAAACCCAGGCTGAGAGATAACTCCCTATACTCTCAATGAGAAAGGATGCACTGGGTCAAAATATAGTGTTTTCTCTTGTGTTGCTATGACACCTGAAAGAAACACAGTGTAGGAAACAAACCGCTTTCTGAGAAGAGTGGGCTACCAACTTTGTCTCAAGATTTCATGGCTTTCACATCCTGGCAGCAGCAGCATGAGAAAAACATCTTCAAGCTTCAGTGGTAATCAAGGAAAATGAATCATACTGCTCCCACCCTTTCTGAAGAAGACAAACCATTTGCAACTTGTGTAGAGTTTTCCTTCAAACTATTTGTCACATAAAAATGTCAAACCAACTGGGAATTAGATCTAAAATCAGGCTGGAGTCAGTTTCACTGGAAAACAATCAGCAGCAGCCTTCTTGTAGCTGTGAGGAAATCTGTACAGACAGAATACTAGACCAGAGAAGACAAAATGCACCCTCATGGGGTTTTCTGTGTTTTGGTAAGAGCCTGTGCCTCCAACAGAAATATTCATCTAGTTCTTAGGTCTTAAATTAAGCTTAAACACTAATTTTACTTGCTGCAATGTCATTAAGCCCCAAACAAATGCAGTAAGTTCCCAAACTGAATCACTCCTTGTTGAACCCAGCCCTGGCAGATGCTCATGTTTTTCTGGATGAGAAACAAAACTGGCAGAATGAGGCAGAGGCTGGACTTTGTGTCTCTACATCAAGTAGCAGAACTGAACTGGCATATTTAGAAATAAACAGTGATAAGACACAGATCCAACACAAGGATTCCCTGGTTCACGGTATCCCTCTCTGGACTGTAACACAGAGCTGTGATCCTTACACAGGCCAAACCTTAATTACATGAGTTACCACATCGTGATCATAATTTGATAGGCAAATGGGATCCTGGAAGGTGTGGCAGCAAAAACAGNATAATAAGGATTGATTAAGTTGGTAGCCAAAGTACAGTAGCTTTATATCTGAGAGAGCATCATAAAAGAAAACCACATTAAAAGTTTGGGAAAAAACTACACAAAGGGATTGACAACTAGCTCCCTAGTGAAATGACATCAAAGCTGGCATATATTGTATGCAAAACAACCCACAAACAGAGAAATTATTCTAATTCTTTTAAGGTTTCCATGTCAAAAACTTAAAATCTGAATACATTAGATGCTGCAAAAGAGAATAAAGTATTGACAGCTGTAGCTATTCCATGCAATTAAGCTCAATGTGCCCCCTTTTTTGGTGGCTGTTGAACAACTATGTTTGCCTTTGGAATTTTCTTTTCAGTTTCATAGGAACATTTGGCAGCAGGAACAATTTTTGAAGAAATCATTTCAGGAACTGATTCATCCCCGATTCTAGGGGAATTACAAGAGCTAACTGGTATAAGGACTCATTAAGCCAGTCCTTATTA
>VYZX01020794.1:18443-70302 GCA_013401335.1 Brachypteracias leptosomus | reverse complement strand
GTGCCAAGTGTGACTGCCTCCAAAGGATGAACATAAAGTGTGGAGGAAGAGTTGTGCTTTGGAGGGGGGAAGGAGTGTGCTGTGAAGGGAGACTCTTACCGGTTCCCAGAAGGTCCACTGTATCTCTTAATCTGCAGTTTAATATAATTGCAGTAGCTACATGAGTTTTCTCTGCTACTTTGGAGAATTGCCTTACAATGAAGGAACTCTACTAGACAAAGTGCTTAATGGGGTTTGGTTTGTTTTTTTCAAATTATCTTGAATCCACCTTAGAAGTGGGGTCTTGCTGTTTCTGAAGTGATTCATGTTGAACACAATGTTTTAAAGACAACCAGTAGTCTTGAGTAAAAGACTAATTCACTTCTGAAACATGGCAGTGGTCTGTTGCTGTTGATGAAAATCAATCCTCTCTCTCCTCATCACTTACCTGGCTAGATTATCTAATTGCTTTGGGTCTCCTATGTCTCTCAAACTTAGTTTTTCCCCTCATCAAAGTAGGTGGTCTCTGGAGGAGGGACATATTGTCTTGACCTGTAGAGTGTTGAAGACATACTAGTGAGGTGGTAGCATTCCTTAATGTGAAAAATGAGGTGACTGTGGTTATAGCCCTGCCTTGCAGCAAATGCTTGGCTTTGTGCTCTGGTATGCACTGTGAACTAGCTGTGAATTACTGGTGAACTAGATGCATGTGTACCTGTACCAACCAGTTACTTAGGAATAGCTGACACATCCTGTGTGGAGGTGATGCAGTAGTGAAGCATGTGCAGTACCAGGGGTGAATGACTTCTGTCTTCTGTTGACTTCAGTTTACTTAACCAGGACAGCAGGAGAAGCATTGAAGTGTTCAACGGTTCAGTTTACCACTATGAAGACGGTACAAGGCATTTCTTCCAATACACATCTTGAATCTTTTGAGCCAAGCAAGACTTGGCTACTAGCTGCCCTGCTTTGTAATGTGACACTGCAATACTGGTGGCCTTTTATGCTTTTGCTTTTTGAAGAAGCCATATTTGGCCCAAATGTGCTCCCATTTCTGTTTTGAAACTTTATGGTGCCCTAGAAGGGACAAGCTGAGTTAAAATGGGCTGCTTTGCACACACATGAATACACTGCAAGTGTATTCACTGCAGTGAGGTGTGTAAAGGAAGAACTGGCTTTTGTGGCTAGTGAGAAGGTGAAAGGAAGCTGTGGAGTGCATTAACCACAGAAACAACTTCTAGCAAGCTGAGTTGTGCCATAAACATGGCTTGACAAAACACAAGATGTTTAAATGCTAGAGGTGCTGTGCGGTGTGTTGTTGAGGCAGCAGATTAACTGGGCCCAAACCAAGTGGTGTTCAGTAATGGACTGCAGGATTGCCAGAAACGAGTGTGAGAGGAGGAAGGAGGACAAACCTCTGTGCCATGGTAATTTGACAGGGTTGTACTCACCACTGGGGGATACTTGCCAGTACTATGGTCTTGTATGTGCACCTTATTTTACAGATAGATAGTGCCCCCACCAAAAACTTATATACGCATGCAGATGTTAAGCTGTGCATGTGTATATACAGTGCCTCCAGATGAGGTAGGAGGGGAGAGGGAAGGAAAGAAAGAAGGTTCCAAACTTCAGTGTTTCTACCAACAACTATCTTAGCTAAAGCTTGCAAGTAACTTAATGCAGATGGAATCAGCTTTCTGGGCATTCAGATTGGCCTTCCAGTGCTAACAGTTAAGTTGTAATAAGCCAAGACTTTTCCTGCAGCCTGTGGGTGGTATTTAATCTACACTGAGGGTAGCTGTCACAGCTGTTCTGAGTTAAGTGCATTGCAAAATAAGGCTTTAAAAAACAAGGGAGATCTAGATCCTGGGGAAATGTTTCTCTATTTTCAGGACTGCAGTGCTTGTGGTGTTTACATCTTGCAAAACCTGTTACTGCTTACGCATGCTAAAATTACTGTTCACAACTGCTTTGGAGTAAAACCATACCTGTCCACCTTTATGCAATAATCTTGACTACTTCAAGTGACAGAATGCTGGTGTCAGTAATTTCACCTTGGAGACATTTAAGCAGTGCGGTGAATGGGGAGCTGTAGCTACTGAAGATGACTTTAAATTCACTTAAGAATTTAAAATCAAGAGGGCTCCTGCAGTCACAATGACTGCTTTGAACAATGCTGAAGATGCAGCAAAGCAGTTCTGAACTTCTATAAAAGTGCATGTTAATAGCTTTACTAACAAGCTGTATGTTTCTTTGCAGGTGGTTCCACCAAGGCCTAAATCCCTATACTGGTACACAGGACTGGCTTTATTCTGGCAACTACTGGGACAGAAACTACTTTAACTTGCCTGATATTTATTAAACTGCAATAAGGAGCCTGTGAATGATACAAATAAGTCTTAATCTGTTTTAATGTTTTCCCTTGTTTTACTTATCTCCTGAAAAAACTGACATTATCAGAATATTAAGCATCTCCACAGTAAACCTGGTGGTACATGACCTGCAGTCCCATAGGTAGGAGAATAATTTTTCTAGCTGAGGGTGGGTCCTGTGTGGACAAAGAAGTCACCATNTCACCATGGTTTTGAGCTCACCTGTTTGCTGAATACACCTATATTAGGTTGTGGTGTATGAGGAATAGAACACTTCTGGCTCTTCTGTGAATACTTTCATTCATAGGTAACATTGGCACAAATAAAACCGATTTTATTTATGGTGACATGGGAATGTTTAGAAGCACATAGTAATTGCAATATTCTGTTCTTAAATGTAATTTTTCATAAAGTGACTTTTATTTTACTAAAGTAAACTCCCTTGAACCCTGAGCTCTGGTCAGAGATTCCAGAAGTGTTCCTGTCTCTGAAGCATTAAGGCAGTTGTTTAAGCTGGTAACATTACTCAGAGGTATTTATTCAATGTTTTGTGCAGTGTGTAGTGACTTTGTGCTCTCCTCTTTTGCTACCAACCTTATGGTTTAAGGAACTAAGAGCCATTTAAATATCCACAGATTTGATCTGAACTGCACACTAGTAACAGGTTTTAAAATAATCTGTTCCATGCACTAGAAGTTATGGTGCCCAGCACTGCTGCAAAAAGACAAGAACCTAATCAGTCCAGGGCCTGGTGCAACAGGGTGGGGGGACAGGACCTGTGTCTGTACTGTGTAGACTCCGTGGGAGGAAGGCTTGTGCATTTTGAAGGTAGGACAGCATCTCTGTGAGGCCTCCTGTACCCCTTTCAGTGGGGTGCATTCACTCTTAAGAGTGTAAGTTTATACTGAACTGTGTACAGAGCTTCTAGAGGGCAAGTTGCTCTTTGTACAATATTTTAACTGCTGTCTCGAGGTTAGTGTTAATCAAATAATTTAATTGCTACTAAATAAAGGCTTCAAAACTTGCATTTAGTCTGAAGTGAGTAGTGTTGGACAGTGCTGACCCTTTCTGAGCAAGTCTACTCCAAAAGCTGCTGCAATGAAGGAGTATACAGTGTGTTTTAGGAACCTCTTTTCCCCTAAGTGTGAACAGTCTGGGGATGGCTGGACAAATGAGAGCTTCCTCCTTGAATATGCATTGAAGCTGCAGCTCTAGTCTAGAGGGTGGACTACTGAAAAAATAAGGCAATGAGATGCTTTCTATTTTTATTCTATGCACTACTAGAATTACCAAGGTAGTGATGCTGAGACATCTGTGTAGATAAGGGAAAGCCTTTTCTTTGGCAGTCTTTCATGGGAGGGCTCAGTTTCTCACAGTAGGTGCAAAAATGTAATACCCCCACTGTCTCTTGGAACCCTCATCTCTGCACTCAAGCCTCCACTTTGGCCAGCATTTCTTTAAGTCTGTCTTAATTGCTTTTAGAAGTCTAGCTGTTGGGTTTGTGCTTCAGCAGGTCACTCAGCACTACTGTTAAGAGGAACAAAGTATTTCACAGAATTGTAAAGACTGGAAAAGACCTCTAAGGTTATCAACCCAACACTACCATGACCGCTACCATGACCACTCTACCATGTCCTGAAGTGCCATGTTTACGCATTTTCTTGAATGCCTCCAGGGATGGTGACTCCACCACTGCCCTGGGCAGCCTGTTCTAGTACTTAATCATTCTTTCAGTAAAGAAATTTTTCTTAATACCCAATCTAACCCTCCCCTGGTGCAATTTGAGGCCATTTCCTCTTGTCCCACCTCTAGTTACTTGGGAGAAGAGACCAACACCCACCTCTCTACAGCTGACCTACTCAAGTTGAAGAGGGGGAAACCTTTACACAAAATCACTTTTTTCTCCTTTTGTTTTTCTCCTCTTTTGAGCAATTAACAGATTATTTTTTTTTCTCCAGACCTATTCATACTGTGTGGCATATTTAACTGACCATAGCTGTAGTTGTGAAACCTCTAAAGCAAAATAAAGGTACTTTACATAACCCCTTCCTCAAAGCATAACCTCACTTGTCCTCCTTGATAAAGCTGAAGGTTGAATTAATTGACCATGTGTGAGACTGACTTCTTCCTCTAGGTGGAACCATGAAAGTCCTCTTGCTCTTGACATTTCTGTACAGTTCCTTCCTCAAGTATAACCTCAGCAGTATAGACTACACCTGGTTATACTGAACTAACTCAGCTCTGTATGTAATCTGTCTGTATTGCTGGGGCCTATGCACACACCATGTTAAGCACAGTGAAGAAGCTGGGCCACTCTTCAGTGAAACAGCTGCAGCAGATGTCTCAGTGGTCACAATTCACACAAAGTTAACATTCAGGGTGTTGTACTGTGCTAGGAAAGTATAAAATGCATGGGAATGCAGTGCTAATTACTGGTTTTTTTAGAGCATTTGCATTATTTTGATTTATGACAATGTAAACTCCATTCCTCCTGAACTCCACACAGCCTCTCTTCTCAACCTGTTCAAAAATAACATGAACTCAGTAGGAAGGGTGCAGCAAGAACTATGTTGATTGCTTCCTAAATACACTGTTAAGGTGAAGTATTTTTTCACATTCTGTTACACATATGCTAAAAGTTCAGGCTGCAAGCATAAAGATTTGTATAAATGCAAGGTTAAAAACGTGGTTAGACTAAAACTAGAGCAAGACTAGTACTACTAATTGCAACATGTAACAAGCAGAGGAAGGCATTGGGTCTGTTATGTATGACCAGTAGTTAATTTCAGAAAGGGTTAAATTAAGCTTTCACTAGTAAAATCCAAAACATTAGCATCTCTATGCAAGAAGCAAGCTTACTTCCTCAGGACCCTACTTTGGGAATGGGGCCTGATATAATGGTAACCTGTCCCATAGTACCATAACTTTCTGCAAGAGCATTTATACCTGTGTGCTTATCAGCAGCTGGTGAGCCTTTCTTTGCAGACATCACATCATCCAGAGGGATGGTAGCTGAGAAAACACTGGATGTGCATGGCTTAGCTGTGGTTTCCTCTGCAGGATTAGAATTAGGGCTTGCCATTTCAGTTTCCTCATCCATCCTTGGGACTATAATGAATCTCCTCCTAGCACCTGCACCTTGCTGTGCAAAGACAGCATGGCTAAGAATAGGTTTTCAGTTCTGTGTGTTCTGAACACTAGAGCCCATGAAAATGAAAGGTGGAGCATTTCCCCTCATGCTTTTTTCTTTCATCACATAAATTGGAGCAGATACTTGTGACAGCTGACCACATTGTTGATCTTCCCCCTGGAAAGGCTGAGGGTTGCCTGGGAAAAAGGAACTCCTGCTAGTGCTGCTGTAAGAGATGGTGGTGATTTTTTACCTTGACTCAAGTCAGTTAGGCAATAAAGGGTCCACACATGATAATGTGGTGGTGGCTGTCTTGCTTCACTTGATGCCATGGCTACAAAGATAAAAATAAGAATGCTGATATCAGGAAGAGTGAATTCCAGTCATATTGTAAATTCTTACATCTAAAACAAACATACCCATGCTTGGCAAAAGCAAGCATTTGGTATGTGGCTGATTTGCAGCCTTGAAAAAGTAAAACTCTTTATCTTCTGAGTAAGCATTTATCTAGTATTTCTGAAACTGAAGTTTGTCAAACTCCCATAAGAGTTTGTGTTTATTGCCTTCCAGGGCTGGAATATTAGATCCTTCAGGGGAGGAGTAACAAACCTACAATACAACCACAGGACACATCTTAGGTCTCTAACACCTGCTTCAAAAAAATAGGACTTGTTTTGAGCAAGACCATTTGGCATCAATGGGCACCTTCCCATCACTCTTACCTGCCTATTTGCCCACAGGAGCCCTGTCCAGAGCTAGTCACATATCTTGGAACAGATAGCAAGTGAGATCAAACACATGTGCATTGGGGCCAAGCAGTGTTGGTACAGTACAGTAGTTTCTTAGAAGTCATCTCTACCCTGCATTGCACTGACCAAGGTGGTTTTCCATTTAATGACTGATGATGAAGCTATAGAGCTGGAAGATGACACAAAGACTCAAACTTTCTTACCTGACAAGACAGAAACTTGCTCAGCTGATTTTTGTGCTGTAGATTCCATTTGCTCAGGATGGCACACTAAATCAACAGCAGATGGACTTAAGGCTGTAGTGCTTGAGCCCTGGCTTGTATTTAATGGCTGCTCAGTCTTTAACAGATAAGCTGTTTGGTCTACAAATGGAATGATTATTTTCTGTGGAAAATGCTCTACATAAGGTGGAACCTCTGCATCCATAATTGGCTCATACCAACACTGTGCTGTAACTTCAGTGATGGAGGTAACCTCAGCTTTGTTGCAGCAAGGCACAGCCTGCAATAGATCTTTAGGAACAGGTGATGGTGGGAGTGAAAGGGGTGATGGTGATGGTTCTTTCCCCAAGGGATCCTCAGAAGCTTGATTCACATCATTTGTTGACACCTCAGCCTGGCTGCCTGAGGGTTGCAGTTCTCCAGCTATGGAGGACTAACTCCACAATCTTGTTTGTGACATAACAGCCTCTACAGAAGCCTCAGCTGTTGTGACAGAAGAAGCATCTTCAGCAGCACTTTCTACTGCTGTAAATTCATTTGCTGAACTCAGAGTCTTCAGGAAGAGTCTGCACACTGGTTGCCACATCCCTCACAGAATAAGAAGAATCAGTGTTACCCAGCACATGGACAGCAAGCTGTGCAGGCTGAGCTGGGACATACACCAGTTCAGGTCCCTCAAGGGAGGAACCTCCATCAGATCCAGGGAGGCATTTGCTTTCTGCTATGGAACTGGTAGTTAATGGGTGTTGAGTTACTTTGGAGCTATATTGAATATCAGGTTCTTGAAGGAGCTCATCTTCCTCTGTGTCAGTACACTTGTCACTTTGCTTGGGCTCCCCAGAAAACAAAAGATCTGTGTATTCCAATGTCTTCTTTTTCAGTCCCTCATTCCCATTTTCTGCAAGGCAAAAAAAGCACCTAATGGCAACACATGTGCAACTGTTTCCCTTTAAATAACAGTAATTTCAAAACCAAGTCGATTAGATGCTTTAGAGCACATTTATGAGGTTTCCCTGGTTGCAGAGATGAAATAATTTAAGGAGGGGGTTTTACTTGCCTATCAATAAGAGGAAAGAAAAATCCAGAGAGCAGTGGTACCACTTCAAAACCTAGGAAGCCTTAACAGTATTCCTGATCCTGCAGTGATGGCTACACTCCTATCTACTGCCTACAAACACTGCTACACTTAAAGGTTAAAAGATTAAATCTTTTACATTAAGCACATATGATAAGCATCTAGAAGACCATGGCTCCTCTTTGCAACACCTCAGAATTGTTTGGATCCATACAAGTTATTTTAGATACATAGACAGTGACATTTTAGCTTCCTCAAGAATCTTTATTCACTGAACTGACAGGTATTCAAGTGAAGAACAGGGCAAGACATGAACAAGGTTTAGAGAGAAAAATGGTTTCTAGATTCATTACCAAGAGGAACACAAGAGAGTACTCATGAGATCAAAAGTGTTCCATTAGATGGTTAATAAAACCTTCAGCTTTGGAAAAAACCCAACAAACCAAGACACCTGGTTTCTATCATGGTTAGCAGCACTGGCCAGTATGTAAAACCAACACTGTAGTAGAAGAGAAGTCTTTAACACCTCATCACAGCTCAATGCTGAGATTTTTTCATGACTGAGCTGAAGTCATGATGGGATGAGAAATTATGAGAGAAGCATAACCAAAAGGATGACAGAACTAAATCCTCTCAGAAAAAAAACGTTTTTCTGACTGCCCTCCCAAGCCAACACAGACCCATTTATAATACAATGTCAGTATCAGGCAATGCCACAGAAAAAGGCTCCCTTGTAGCAACACAAAACTGGCTTGCTACCTACTGGTGCACAACCAGTCCCCAAACCCACGCTGGCACCATGGGCAGGAGACTGCAGAGGAAACCTTGCTCGAGCTTGAAAAGAAATTCCTCTCCGCATCCCCTTTCATAACACCGTTACATGGCCACATAGGAGAACATGGATGGCACAGAAAGTGAAGGATACAAGAGGGACCTGTATTGGAACTTGGTGTACATTCAGGGGGCACTTCACAATCACATAAGCAAATCACCGACAGGCACTCAGAAAATTTCTGCATTCTGCAGCCACTCTCCATCATACTTGAAAAGTCATGGCAGTCTGGCAAAGTTCCAATGACTAGAAGAAAA
The DNA here is from genome assembly GCA_013401335.1 of Brachypteracias leptosomus. Lineage (NCBI taxonomy): Eukaryota > Metazoa > Chordata > Aves > Coraciiformes > Brachypteraciidae > Brachypteracias > Brachypteracias leptosomus. Next base: position 61,687 of record VYZX01020794.1, on the reverse strand, counting down.
CAAGTATTGCACCAATTTTGTAAAAAGGTAGTTAAGAAGGACTCTGGGAACCACTGACCAGTCAGCTTCACCACCATGCCTGGTAAGATCATGGTATGCATCCTCCTGGAAGATACACTGAAACACATGGCATACAGAGAGATGATTAAAGACAGCCAGCACAGCTTCATCAAGAGCAAATTGTGCCTGACTAATCTAGTGGTCTTCTATGATGGAGTGCCTGCATCAGTGAACACAGGAAGAGCTACAGATGTTATCTACCTGGACTTCTGTAAGGCCTTTGGTATGGTCCCCCACAAAATTCTAGCCACTAAATAAGAGAGAGAGGTTTGATGGATAAGGAATTGGCTGGATGGCTGCATCCAGAGTTTCGGTGAACAATTCAATGTCCAAGAGGAAAACAGATACCACTTATTAGTGGTATCTCTCAAGGGTCTGTACTGGGACCAAAACAATTTAATATCTTCATCAATGACAGAATTGGACTGGGTGCACCCTCAGCAAGTCTGCAGATAACACTAAGCTGAGTGCTGCAGTTGATTCACTAGAGGGACGGGATGCCAACCAGAGGGACCTGGACAGGCTTGAGGAGTGGACATATGTGAACCTTAAGTTCAGGGCCAAGTCAGGGCAATCCCCAATACCAATACAGTCTGGAGGAGAAACAGATCGAGAGTAGCCCTGCAGAGAAGGACTTGGGAATTCTGGTGAATGAAAAAATGGGCATGAGTCTGCAATGTGTGCTCACAGCCCAGAAGGCCAGCTGCATCAATAGAAGCATGGCCAGCAGATTGAGAGAGGTGATTCTGCCCCTCCACTCTGGTGAGACCTCACCTGGAGTACTGCGTCCAGCTCTGGAGCCCCCAGCACAGGAAAGATACAGACTTGTTGGAGTGAGTCCAGGAGAGCCACAAGGATGATCAGAGGGCTGGAACACCTCTCCTGTGAGGAAAGGCTGAGAGTTGGGGTTGTTCAGCCTAGAGAAGAGAAGGCTCCAGGGAGACCTTACTGTGGCCTCTCAGTACTTAAAGGGACTTTTAAGAAAGACAGAGAGAGCTTTTTTATTAAGGCCTACATCAACAGGATAAGGGGCAAGAACTTTAAACTGAAAGAGGGTAGATTTAAATAACGGGAATTTTTTGTTTTTACAATGAGAGTGGTGATACACTGGAACAGGTAGGTTGCCCAGAGAAGTTATGGTTGCCCCATCCCTCAAAGTGCTCAAGGTCAGGTTGGATGGGCTTTGAGCAACCTGATCCAGTGGATCCATGGCAGGAGGGTTCAAAGTAGATAATCTTTGAGGTCTCTTCCAACTCAAACCATTCTGTCATTCCATGATTATGCAAAAATTGCTTCACGATATCACTAATGCAACATTTGCAAATGCACCAAAACTCAGCCTTCAGCAAAGTCACATTGCAACATCCATCAGAAAACTGCTTCAAGTGCTGAAATCCATGATGTTAGCTTTTTTAGAGGAGATCCTAAGATAGGATTAAAATAGCACTTTCTGTTCATAGCTAGGGCTTCTCTTCATTGCTGTAATTACCTTAGTGTATAGCTCTCAAACTACAGACCAAGGCTGTCTCAAGTGCTAGCTGGTTCCAGTGTTACTTGGAACCCAGTTTAGGTGGCCTTTTTGAATAAAGGTGATATCTGAAGCTTCTGACACTCTCAGTAACCAGATGATGGAGACCCAAATCAGTGAGGCAGATACAAATGGGCTGTGGGCTGCTCCCACACAATCCCACTGCTCCCACACAATCTTCAGGTGGCACCATGTATTCCAGCCCTTACAGCTAAACCCAGGGAGCAGCTGAAAACTCCCAGCAATTCCCAAAGGAATTAGCATACCATAGAACAAAATCATCTTTTTACAAACATATACAGTATCTACTTGCAAAGAATGGATAAGTGTAAAGTTGCCATCTGCTTAGTGGGCCATAAATCACACTGCAATATCTTAAAATGACCAAAGGCATCCAGGTTCTCCTCCATACTCAAGAAAAAACTAGAGCATCCCAGGGGACTAATTCTTCTCACATTAAATAGAAGCAAGCACTTTGTGAAGATGCCTGACTTTTCAATAGCCCAGAGACTATATGCTTCTTTCACGTGATTAGATATGAATGGAATGCATCTCATAATAAGTGAAAACTACTTGCATCCATTCAGAGTGGAACATTGTCTCAAAACATCTTAAAGCAACAAACAGCAACTATCTTACCACTAATGAATTCAAAGTTTTCAACCAGTTCTGTTAGATCCAGATTTGGATGCCCTGAAAACAGAAGCAGAGATTAAGCTGGAGTAGAACAGCACTTTCCAGTAACTCAGCTCTTCAGATGAAGCACTGGTAGGAACAAACCTTTCCGAAAGGCAACGAGCTCTTGGAAACAGAGTGCAAAAAACTCTGCAATGTCCTCCGGGTTGCTTTCTACAACAGCCCGGCTCACCCCCTCAAGCAGGATTACAAGGCCGTGTGGAACAATCAGCCTGATCTTTGAAGACTGCATCTTTGCCCACTCAAGTTGTCTTATGGGCTTCTCAACTGTACAAGCAGAACACCTTGGTTAAGCATCTACCTTACCCCAGTGTGAAGTGACCAACACTGACATCCTTCCTGATCACAGCTGCTCATCTCTTGCCATGCCATCAAAGATCCCTCCTCCACTCCCTCCCAAACATTCATTTAACTAAAAGGGATATTTACCATTTGCAGTGACCAAATCCCTCACTCCCCCTCTGGACCTTTAGGCAGCAGGAGGCATGGTCAGAGAGCCAGTCAACTAGGGAAAACATGGTATGAATTTAAACCCATGTCCTTAATTCTCATATTTAAAAGATAAACCCCACCAAAGCACCCCCTGGTAAGCCACAAAAGCCATTTGTATTCAAGCAGAGTTTGCAGCACATTTCTTCCTCCCCCATCCCCTCCAGTACTTGCTCTCTCCTACTCTTGGCCTTCCCCTCCATCCCATCCAGCCAGGAGGACATGATGTCACAGTACCCTTGCGTCAGGCAAGTGGTGGTGCTGAGGTTCACAGCTGTCAGTGTCTGTGCTCCAGTGTTACTTTTTGTTGATCAGAAATGATTACAGAAAGGAGTGGGAGATTAAATACAGGATTAAAATTTACCCTTAAACAGGCAGAGTGCTCTCCATGGCTGGGTGACACTCCTGCTCATCTGTGAGAGCTTTCCTCCTGCAATAAACACCATGTCACATAAGAACTAGTGCATTTAATGGACATGACTGTTAGAGTACAACTCTATTTATAACCCTTTCAATAATATATTGCAAGGCCAAAGTACAGTGTTGTGGCTGCTGTTGCTCAAGACAAGCGGTATAAGGGTTGTGAGGGAGAGGCTGAGCACCCACGGCTGCTGCGTGCTTACAGCACTTGCACACCATGAACCCCACTGCTTTTTCTCCCTTCCCACGCTACCACAAAGTCCGTTCCTGCTTTCTGCCACCGACTTGCCTTCAAGGGTGTAACTGGCTGAACGCATACGGCAGGCAGAAGACCTCTGAGGAAGTGCCTTTGCTGAAACAAGTTTTCCTCACCAGAAGCAGGCAGCTGAACCAGAGACATTTCTGTCCCACCATAGGAAGAGTGTAACTTTGTGCCCAGTCTTGAGTTATGAAGACCTCGCATGATCCAACCCTGCAACCTGCAGAAAGGCTGCAGCCACACCCCTCTGCCAGCCATGGCAGGCGAGCTGGGTGTATAGCCTGTCCTTCTAAGATGAGTGACAGACAACACCCAGGGGATTTAAACCGACTGTAAACATATATTAGCACTACAGAGCACCTGAGAAGCAATGTTCTGTAGTGAGCTCTGGCAGGCGGTCAGAGCAAACAGCTGGCGACTGTAACCTCTTCAGCCATGGGAGCTACACCCCAAGAGGAATGAGATCATTCCTTAATATGGTTCTTTTCATACTTATCATTGCAATAGCAAAACTTGAAGCAAACCTCAACAGCCCCAAGGATACCACTTGCTTTCCAGTACAAGTTTTCAGTGGTTACACACAAGATCATTTTCTGCTCTAATAAAACAAACATGAAAAATGTAACTCTATAGTGTGTATTTTCAAGGTTACCACTATGTTTCTGAGGATCATGAAGGCAGGAGTTTGCTGTGGGATAAAAATTCTGCCAACAACGCTACAAATCACTCTTCATCAAAGTTGGAAAATCATCACCTACCCACCTGCTCTTGCATTCTTGAATGTCTGCATCTCCACAAAAACTGAGGAAATTCCAGCAGAACTGAAGATTTAAGACACTTTCAAGCGAACTCACCACAAAATGCTTCTTCCATAAAAGAATCCTTAGAAAGTAGTTTCTCATTAACAAAACTTCTCACAATAGTTCATCAGTCCTGGAGGGTGATAACACAGACCATAATATTAAAAATGTTAAAATATGAACATGATATTACTTACAAAATTAAGAAAAACAGCTTTCCTATAGAAAGAGTAAGATACATTTCAGAAATATTTATGAGGACTAGAAAATGTAAATTCTGGAGTTGAAGATTCTCTGAAGTTGAGATTCCTATATAAAGAACATAGAGAAGCTAAAGGACTTCATAGGCATTAAACATACCTGGGTGCAAAGGCAGTAAATGTGTTTATTTTGAAACCATCCTCAATGAATACAGATCAGAAAATAAACTTGTAAATTTGCTTCTTTTGAAAACTTTCAAAATTCTAGTCTGCAAAGCTCCGCACAGCAAGAGCTTCAAAGATGTTTAAGAACAAATGTCATAAACCACAGTCCTAACAGAGAAATGTGTCTTTCTGAAACCTAAGAAGAGCTATAGGAAAAAATGTGTCTGGAAACTAATTCACTGCGCTGGAATTCAAATGCCATTTTTGGAAGCCATCTACAGTAAATCCACCATACGAATTGTACCAGCCACCATACTAAAACATGTTGCCCTTCGGCCCGAAACTGAAGAAATGCTTGCCCAACTGAAAATAGCTACCATGTCCTACCATCCTTTGCCCCATTTGCAGAAGTAATAGCTTCTAGACAATGTTACAAAATCTTAGAAGATAGAGAAGACAGAAGCTCAGCAAATCAAGATTGGAGATAAGCCTTATTTTTCTGCCAAAGAAAAGATCAGGTCATTCATTAAGTCTTCACTAGATCACAAGAAGTTCATGAATTGGGTTAGTGAATAGATGCATTTTGGTTATGTTGTTGTGTTTTGGGTTTTGTTGGTTTTATTTTTTCTAAACTTTCAAACCATCAGCTAAATGCACAGAGCAGGGCTTGCATTTTTTGCAAGCACCATCTTTATTTTTTCCTCCCTGCCACAGACTTCAGTAGAACTCTAAGTGGGGGTTTGCATTGATATACAAAAACCTCCATGAAAACCCTCTTGCTTTTCCTACCAAAGGTACAAAACACCGGTTTTATTTAAGGTATTTTTATGCATATCTCTCTGACTCTCTTTGTCTTCCCTTTTACTGTGGCCTTTACTATAAGCTGGGAGAAGTGTATATCCAGCAGTACAATTATCCTTTTTCAATACACTAAAAATAGCGCTTTTTGTGGAAAACTAGGAAGCATTTGTCATGTAAATGGTTTTGCTTGGCAAGTCTGACAATTTCTCTCTCCCTCCCTTGTTCTCTCAAATATTCAACTTAAACAAGCTCCCCACCCCTCCAACCTCTTCATCTGGTAGCCCTGCCAGGCAACTCCTATAGATAAGCATAGCTTACCGAAAGATGATTGAAACAGTCTTCCTGTGTTTAACAGGTTACATCGCGGAAGAGGCCACATCAAAAGATAAACAGCATTTTGGAAAAACCAACAATGAAAAATCAGGAGTAATAATACGACAACTAAACATGAACTCCCCGTGGCTAAAACACAGGTGCTAAAGAGGTCAGGAAAATCATGGGTAATTAAGCAAAGATACTCTGAACAGAAGTAAGGAGGCAATATGCAACTCTAATATCCACCTACCATGGTAACCTATGCTGTGTCCAGTTTTGGGGTCCAGATGTATATTAAAAAAGTGGTCAAAAAAGAAATAGTTCAGTACTTAACTCCAGAAAGCCTGCCTTGATTTGAATTTCTTACTTTCTTGTAAAAAACAGGTGGGGTGGGGAAGTGAGGCAGGGAGTGACTAAACAATGGCACATTTTTATAAAACTGTTTAATTGAACAAGTTTGAAGTTCAGAAAAAATAGATTTTCAACACTGTAACAAAAGTTACAAAAGGTAACTCAGTGAGGAAACAGCAGGTTCTCATGCATAGACCACCATATTTTAGTTGTTCTTGGGTCAAAACCATGAACCATAACTGGAACTTGCCCGTGTATTTCCAAACTTTGTAAGTCAACATTTTCAGATAAAAAGTAGTTTTTAAGAAGTATTTTCTAGCTCACCTCAAAACACCAGAATGCAAGACAATATTGTACAAGCATCTACTCAAACTGTACTTAGAGAAACAATTCCCCATCCTGATTTTTTTTCTGAACTCCTAATTTACATGAAATAATTTGTCACACAGCTCCTTCAGGATGACAGATTGGAGTCAACATACCTATACTTCTTAAACAGTGGAATCTATCATCTGTGTTCTAGGCTGCCTGTAGATCCCCTGCTAAGCCAAGGACAGGTGTGCTGGATAGATGCCACTGTCTGCCCGAATTGCCTTAGACAGACAAGTATAAATTTAATACTTAATATTACTTTTAATAATCCTTGTTTGGGATTGCATAATTTTTCCATGAAAGGGATTGCTACTGCTGTTAGTATTTTATAATGATGACTGGGAAGGGAATCTGAGTATCATTTATAGACAACCCTGCTTTCACTGCACTGATAGGTTCAGTTAGCACCCCTGCAACACCATGTGTAGCCCTGCACCAACCTAACACTTGCTCCTGTTCAAACTTCAGTTGCAAAGCAATTTTTAAACATTAGTACAATCACTGGAAAGAAAGATTGTTGCAAACTGAAAAGCAATCCAATACATCATTTGGGCAACTTTATTTAAGAATAAAGCATAACTAGAATATGAACCAAGCATTCAAAGTCAGAGAGAGAAGAAATTAAAGTGCTTGCTTTAGAGTAAATTAGAAACATTTTTCAATGGCGTCAAAATACAATAAATACAGTTGCATGTGTTTTTTTCTTTAATGAAGAACAAATAAATTTGATGTCTTAAAAATAAATCTTAAACCTTTTTCACTCTATAGCTGATCTCAACATGACACATGTAACTCACTTTCCAAACCACGAGACTATAATTATACTGGAAGAACAAAGGCTGAGGTAATTGCTGACTAGAAAACTTTATTACAGAGTCACTTGACATTCCAGAAGTTTTCCCAATACTTGATATCATCTTGTCCAGGAGATTACCATTTAGAAGACAAATTCGAGAAGCATGGGAACAAAGCTCATGTCCACAGTTCTTTAAGTTTTACTCAGAAATATAAAAGTGCAAGTTCTGTAAATTAACATTTACAGTACATCACAATAAATATGCCACCTTGTGACATCTAAAGATTCTAGTTATTTGAAATGAGTCATATTGAGATAAAAACCGTATCACCGTCAACAAAAATACCTGACCCAGTCAGTAAAGATAGTCTTAACATACTAACTAGCAAGATGCATATTTCATTATTGCTATTAGACCATGCCTCCGAGTTCCAAAGTATAAAAACATATCAGTTTACACAAAATACAGTTGAAATTTCTCATCACAGGCACAATCTAACATAAAAAAATAATTTTGACATTTACAGTGTAGGAGATTCTCCTATTAGGGTAGGAAAAAAAAAAAAATACAGGAACAGTTCTATTTCAGTGATGATTCACTAAATCCACAGAAAAGCTACAATTTGCACAGAGTTAAAACTGTTATATCAATATATAGTGTCTTTTCATACCCACTTCTGGCCCGCCAGGAACAACAGGCCTTTTAGTAAATTTATTACAATTTGATAGCTACATCCAAGTATGTAGACCCTAAATATCCCAACACAAATCACATGAAGGTGCTTTGTGTTCTGAACAGCCTAGCCTCACATTATATTTAAGCAGTGCATTTAAAAGGAATTTTGTCAATAACTACTGTTTCTAGCTATTTGCCCAAAATGGACTGTATCTGTTACTGCAAAACACTGGAAGTTGGACAGGACAAAATAAGATTTCAAGTACATTAAAGCCTATTTTTAAAATCATTATTTGAATTCTAAGTAGTCATTATATATACAATGTATTGTTTTCTAGTCATTACTTATTTGGACTGACAAAATAAGGTTGAACACTCATTTATGACTTGCTATTACTGTCAAAGTGGAATAAAAAAAAAAAAAAGCATACTATATGTAACACACCTAGTTTATAGAAAAATAAAACAAGAGTCTCTCCTTCAGGAACTGAAACAGAAGTGTTTAGCTGCTCCTGCCTTTTATAGCAGGAACTGTGTATTTTTAGAGAGAAATACAAGTGTCTCAAATGCTTCATTTGGCCTACCGAATAGGATATCGCTTTTCTCCTCCATATCAGTCTTGCTTTAGATGGAACATCAAAAGCAAACCAATGAAGGTTAGATGTGGGCAAGGTCTAAAACTCTGGCAACATATTCTACAAAGAGGTAAGGGGGAAAAAAAAGAGCTTAAGCTAAGGAACTGTTTAAGGCAACCTGACCAAAGTAAAGATAAGGCTTTTGGATAACTATTTCCAAGGATATCCAGTTTTCTTAGCTTTGCAAAGTAACATAATTCAACTAACTTTCTGGTCAGATTTCCATTCATAAGCTTCTTTAAGAAAAGTATTTACCTTCCTAGAGTATATTAACTGAATATGTAAGACATAAGAAGATACTATGTATTACAGACAAAACAAATAAAAGCTGCAGATGAGTACACAGATGGCCAAGTACTACAAATTATATTGTCATGATAAAAGTTTTAAGCTTTCAGAGGTATTTCAATATCTTAACACCACAGATCTTGAATACCATATAGAGACTTAGGATATTGTAGTATTCAACTACCAAAGTAGATTTTTGGGTTTGTGTTTTGTTTGGTTGGTTGTTAGGTTTTTTAATACCTTTAATGGTCACTGTTACAGAGATTCAGCAGCTTGAATGAAAAATACGTAAGTTTACTCTAGCTGGCCTATGTATTTTAATATAATATTCAGAATATTAGGACCAGACATGAGAACTGCCCACACTGTAATTGCACGTCAAATAATGTATTTGTCTCGAACGTACCAGAAGCAGAGATCCTATCGACACAATTTATATCACAAATATGAGCTGGGTTGGGAGGGAAGAAATGAAGAATGGAAAGGAATGAGAGGTTTAAAATTCACACAGTAGTTATCATGAAGTCACTGACACGACACTAAAGTTTAGTAAGATCTACTTTTTGGGGCTGAACAGTTTTCATCCACCTATGTATTGGCTAATGCTTGAAGGAAAAAAAAAGCATTCCAACCATTCCCAACTTCAACATTTACACCAAGTACTTTTATTATATTACTCTAATCAAAACAGAAGTGGCTCCTGTTGGCATATTTTACATCTAGATCTATTTTAAAAGGTAAAAATCACACCTGCCAATATTGTTGAAGTAAGTCATGTGTGCTTATTTAGGTTCACCCACAGTTGAAAGCAATTGTGTTCAGCTTGGTTTAAAGAAAATAAAAACCGAAGAGTTAAAAACACAAGGTCACTTAACCTTCTTTCTGGTTGATTTAGTTACAATTGTAATGTTTTACTAAGCCATACCAACTCTGACCATACTAGGAAAAGTGTCTCTGGCACAAGTGATTTTCAGAAGAAAAGCTGGTCTTCCCAATAGCTTTTTCTTCTGCTTCATCTTAAAGTGCAGAAACTGTGGGAAAGGATAACAGGACTTCCTGTCTGTCACTGTGGAACTACTTCCCTTAGAGAGGCTAAGGCTGCATGTATGCGGACGTGCAATCTGTTCTCAAAGTCATAGCCAGTAAATTCCTCCTGGGAGTGGGTGTGGGGGAGAGGAAAAACAAAAACAAACACAAACAACACTATTAGCCTCTTTCACAACATAATTTTACTACTAACATTAAAGTAGTCATGTCACAATACAGATTGAAGACATGAGGTGAACTGGAGATTGCATGTTGCAATATCCCTGCATTACCCAAAGTAACCTTCCATTTCCAACATGCTGTTTGGAACCTGTCTAGTTGAAACAGTCCCTAAAAATTTCTGCAAGCCCAAAAGCTCTAGAATATCCCCAACATGTCCAAGGCAGGAACTAGTTGGAATAGACAAGAAGTGGAGAGTTGTCATTTTCCAACTTTCTGTAGCCAAATCCTAGCTGAAAAACTTGGCAAGGTTCTAACACTCTAGGAGAGGTCACCTTTGTGCTATGACTGACCTAGAGTATCTAAGTACCTATGTAACATACATAAATGTATATTGTATACATTTATGTATATCTACAGGATAGCGTTGTAGATTATAGGTGAGGGACAGCGACACTTAACATTCATTCCCCTTGCCTCAAACCCCCCCAGAACAGAAGCTCTCAAATGCCCTCATCTCTGTCACATAAATTTGAGAGCGTCTTAGTTTTTACCTTGGCTTGGAGAAGTAAGGTTTTGCCTCTTGGCTCAGTCTACAAAAAGACAAACATTGCGTTAGAAATGCATCACAAATGTTACAGAAAATATCTTAAGAATATGTCCTCGTCAGTCCAGAATAGCAACTCTATCTTTAAAACAAGGTACCAAGCAGGAAAAACACTCTCAAATTAGGAAACTAGAAATACTAATGAGGCTCCCAAGAAATGCAGTATTGCATACTTCTAGTCTTTTACAGAAAAGGAGAAATTACAGCTTTAAATGCAAGTTGCTACTGATGATGGTGAACTACAACACCACACAGGGAAACAAATGAGGCTACAGATAAATGACTAACTGATCAACAGAGCAATTTTTGTTCTTCACCAAAGTTTAAGTCATTTATTTACAAAACAAGTTACTGGATTTTAAGCATTAGAAGTTGTTCCAGACATCTCAATTTAAGGAAAAAAATATGTATTTACAGATTAATATTTACTACTGAAAAGCTCATGTTTTATTTCTTATCATACAGTACATTTTCATTTTGAGCCTTACAAATAAATAATCAACTGCCTGGTTAGAGACAGAAAAATTAAGTTTTCCAATTCCAATATATCTGAATATGAACATACATTATTTTTATTGGTTAAATTACATTCAGTATTTAAGACATCCACAAAAAAAAAAAATCTACAAACTTGTTGACATAACCACATTAAAGAACATTAAAGTTTAAAATAACAGAGACTATTCATACAACATAGTAAATCAATCATGTAATTACGAGTAATTTTACAGAAAAATAAATTTATTAACAGCATGCTTTTTATACTAAAATGCATATGCATATTTATATCTGTTGCAAAGGTCTTTAACGTGCTCAGCCTCTCAGGTAAAGGTGATTTATAAAATCCTATTCCCTTCAATTTCTTAACCATCCTAGAGCTCCTGCATGACACCTCTGCTAGTCAATGGAATTTTCTATAAAAAGCATCCACTCTATTCTAGTTCTTCCTTTTCCCTTACCCCATTCCCACTTTATTCAAGTCAAGCATCATTTACCTTCTCATTGCCTGAGTACCACAAGAAGGAGTTTTCTGTGCATCCTTCACATACTAAGCACTATCATAGCTTCTTGGTACAGCTATAAGCCAAGGCTGGGTCAGTCCTCACACATGCAACATGAAGCATGTTTGGTTACTGTGTGCACTCTGTGGCAGTCTCCCCAACGGGCAAAAGCAGGGCTGCCAGAGCGGTTCGGCACCTCAAGGTGACTAACTGGCACCCCAGGATCTAGACTCTCAGCCTGTTTTGTACAGGCTTGCCCTCTCAACCAATTAGAATGACCACAGTGTACCCCCAACTAGGGTATAAATGGAGCACCACCTAAGAACTGGTTGAGTTGGTCCTTCACAGAGCAGTTGGACCTTCCCCTTGGATACACCACCCAAGGATACTTTCAGAGTTAAATGAAGCCTCAAGCCTCACTCCCTTTGGTGAGTGATACTTTGGGCACTCCTGTGTGGGAAGTTTCCCCTTTGAGTGAGCATATGCTCATTTTGGTTCATCTTTCCTTAAGGTTTAGGAATGAGTCGTGTAGTAGTTATATTCCCAACAGACATATGAACTTGTATTTTATCAGGAGTGCTGGGCAACTTTGGTTGCAATAAACCCCCATTTTGGATAGCTGCTGCTGTCTGTTTTGTGGGTGCCTCTGTGACATTATTGGCATAGTCAGCAGGATGTTACTATGGAGGCACAACTGTGCACCTTCTCCCCTGGGTATAAAATGGGCAAGGAAGCGGTGGTCCGATCCTGTAGCAGTTGTTGAAAAGCTGCACCTTTAAGGTTTTGGAGATGCACAGAAAAAGGGGCTATGTGTGCCATCCTATATGCCCGTCTAGTTCAGGCACAGGATCACTCTGAAGTGTTAAAACTCCAAAGCACATTGGAAGAAAAGAGAGAATTGAAAAGAGAAAAAGGAGCAGTTTGTTGATTGAGCTTGTGCTGGTCGAATGAGACAGTTGGGAAGACCCTGATGAAAATAGTCTTGATGGAATAGAGGAAAAGGAGGTGCAACCTGTTATTAAAACAGAGACACATACAGGACCACTTGGCAGAAACCCTGGAACCACTGTCCATACTGGTGTCCATACTGATCCCCCTGGTTGGGATCCAAGCTCAATGAGCTCCAGGAGAGGTTTTCACATGAGCTGGGTGAAACCAAGAGGGAATATTTGTGGAGAGTCTCTTTAACCAGGGGCGATCTGATACTACTGAATGATGATGAGGCAGCAAGATTTTTGTTCCTGAGTGATGGGCCAGCAGGCAACCAGTCAATCACATCCTAAGTGGCCTACTGGGCTGTNCAGGGTAAACCCACCACAGGGACACTGTAAAGATACATGTCCAGGTTCTCAAAGAAAGGATTCGGGAGAGCCGTTGAACGTACCCAGCAAAACTCTTAGAACCCACTCATGCTTGTGATGACCTAGGCAGAAATATGACAGGTGACACGTTCATTTTATTGCTAGAGAAAGACGTCACGTTAACAACTACTCTGAAGAATTTCATGAGAGTCTCAGGNACCCTAAAGAAAGGGGAGAGCTGGTGATTATTCAGTAGAAGGATTGTCAGAGCTGGCTCTAGGAGTACAAAAGGCTGCCTGTATCCAGGTGATGTATGAGCGAGGGCAGTACGGGACAATGGCTGCTACACCGGTGAACCCCGACCACCTTAGAGCACTCGCTAAAGGGCTNTTGAACGTACCCAGCAAAACTCTTAGAACCCACTCATGCTTGTGATGACCTAGGCAGAAATATGACAGGTGACACGTTCATTTTATTGCTAGAGAAAGACGTCACGTTAACAACTACTCTGAAGAATTTCATGAGAGTCTCAGGCTGTTTTTATGTAAAAATAAAACCCAGCAACAACCAAACAAGTCACTGCAGTGATAGCAACAGATACGCTAAGCTCCTCAGAACATCCCTGTACCTCTTGATACTGAAAAATTAAGATGTTGCCTAAAATTTCTTGGTTTGCAAAAAACCAAATTAGTAAGTTTCTTTACAGAAGGCATAAAACAATTTAAAATTTAACTTATATTATCACCTATAAACTTAGTTTCATTGTTTGCATAGTGATGTATTGACTCCCTATCCTAATTTGAAGAGTTCAAAAATAGGTTATGCTACTACCTCTGGATTGTCCAACAGAAGACAGCCAAGCTCATAGCAAGCATACGGCTGGACGTATAAGTTGTTCTGATGGCATAGTTCATCTTTAGCAGCTCGCTGAAAGAACTGCAAACATTAAGAAAAGATTATAGCAATACATTAAAAAAAAAAAAATCCAGAAATACTATTCCCACTTTAAACACTAGAAATTATCCCAAAGCTAAAATGAGAATACATAAAAAATTTCCCATGGTAGAGATTTTTTAAGCAAGGACTCAGAAGTTTTTACTAGCTCTACTGTACCAAGGCAAAATTGCTTATGTGAATTGCATTCTGTTTTGGGGAGGGGGGAGTGGAAAAAAAAAAAAAAAAAAAGGAGTTGTGCTTACATATCAAAGCCTTTTGCAGCAGCAAAATTATTATTTGGTATATGCCAATAATCAAATCTCTCAGTGTCTCATAAGTTTGGAGGAGAAGCAGCAAATGTATGTTTTCTAAAGGTAAATCAATCTCCAAATTAAAAAAAAAAGTAATGTTGAATTTTCTTTGGACAAAGTAAATCCAGCAAAGCAGTAACTTTTCCATTCTTCTTCCCAGCTTCCCCCCTTAACTCTTGTTCTGACAAGCCACTTTAGCTGCTATGTTCATTCAATGTAGCCAATTACATTTACAACACAATATAAACAAGCTAAACCAGAAGATTTGAAAAAAACCTGACACACACTGTTGGAATTCACAAAACAGAACGATCAATAGCACTGAAAACTAATGGCTTTCTTAATACTCTTACTCAACAATATTTACTATTTAATAGAATAGCTTATAAAATAGGATTAATGGTGTAAATTATCATTTAACAATTTACCTGAACAGCATCTTCAGAATTTCCTAAGCATTTGTGTATGGCACCAAGAAGCAAATTCCTCAAACCAACAGCCGATGAATCATCAACATCTTGACAAGCTTAACAAAAAGATTCCAGTAAAGAAACAAGATGGATTGAAATCCTTCCTTAGACAACAGCTGTGGTCTACAGTGACTTTTAGTCCGATGATTAAATTTAACCAGAAAAAGCAGATGCTAGTAACATTAATATAAATAAAAGTAATTTAGTTTCTTTTAAATACAATCCATTTTGTACGAACCTCATCAAGCAATCTGTCACTCAGGACAATTCCTAACAGTATTGAATGGGCTGAAGGCAAAGGCAGTTGGTGCGGTGTTCTCACAAGAAGAGGAGAATCCATTTCTCTACTGGTCTTTGAAATACCCACTAAAAGGTAAAGTTAACAATCACCACCTCCTGGTGCTATGTGAAACTGGTTTGTCCCAGATATTGAAAGAAAAACATAATCCAAGTAGCACAGGGTAAGCACAGTTCAAACAAAGCTGATTTGTTCTAAAGCCAACTGAGACACAAAAATCTGTACTGGACTTAAACATTCAGACTATTTTGCCATCAGAATTCTCAATGCTGATGAGAAAATAAGGCTTATCTGCCAGACTGTAGCTGGTCCACAATCCAAGGAGACTGTGCCTCAGACAAGTACTGCTCTGTTTCTGGGAAGAATTGAATTATGATGCATGTAACCATCTCTAGATGAATCACACCCCATTTTGATCAAGCTTATTACTACCAGCTCTGTTAAACAAAGGCTAGTTCCATGAGAAGCCATATGGCCATCTGCACCATCGCCTCTAGAAAGGGTACCCCCAGGGGTACATGGCAGACTTCAGGACTTTTACTCCCTTCAAAAGGGGCTGAATCCCTTCTGTGGTGCCTACAGTAGTAGAGCTCCTTCAACTTCACATTCTGCCTCATTTCATAGATCCTGCCAGATCTTACCTAGCTCTGCATTCACAGTTAATCCACAACCCAAATAAGCCACCCATGAATAACTAAGAGTTGTCTACTTGAAGCATTTGCCATTACACAATACATAAGGTTGTTAACTCTCACTTGTATTGCAAGTTTCAAGTTACTTGGCATTTTACTTACAGGGATACATGTGGATACAAATGAATTCCTTTATTTTTAACTCAACCTCTAGCCCTGAGAAAAAGCCTGGAAACTTGACTCAGCAAATTACACTCCAATTGTTCAAGAAAAGAGGAAGAAAAAAATAATTTTAAAATCCCCTATCATCTCACCATTCTTGAGATATACATAAGGAACAGCAGTAACACTCACTGTGCAGATATCTTCAATCAGGGATCACTGATGCAGACACATCTGTCACTGTCATACTTACAAGAAAGCATGTATCTGAATTTTAATCTGTACTGCTGCTTCACATTAAAATGTGAACCACTCGCTAAAAGCTTATACAAGGATGATCTACACTGTTTCTGAGTATGTGGGTGAGAAGTATTTACAGTTTCTAAAGCTAATTGTTCTGAAGACAAATGACAAAGAAGCCCTGAAATGTATTATTTTTGTGTAAGTAAATCTAATTAACTTTGAGACTAGGAAAAATAGGGATCTGAATGTAACCCACTGCCATCACACAATTTAAATAGACACATTATCTTAAATTAGAAACACAACAAAATCCCACAACTCTTGACTTAAAGGCTGGTAGTTTTCTAGCTTAAAATACAAATTATGCACAATCCCTGAAATTTCACAATTACAGAAAAAAGGAAGTATCTTCGTGGCAGACAATTTTTGTTTTCTAAATAAGCAAGTAATAACTTAAAACTGTTCCCAGAATGCAAACAAGACTGATCAGTGGATGGAAGGCGAAGTACTGAAAAGTCATGATAAACACTGCTACCATAAGCTTCATGTGACAGACATCCAAAGACATCTGAAGAACAGGCAACCATAAAATGCTCTTTTCACTACTAAGACGATGCCTGCAGCCAAGATAAACAGAGCCCTTATGTAATAGATCATAGAATCATAGAATGTTTTAGGCTGGAAGGGACCTCCAGAGGTCATCTGGTGCAACCTCCCTACACAAGTAGGGACATCTCTACCTAGGGCAGGCTGCTCAGAGCCCCATCAAGCCTGACCTTGAACGACTCCAAGGATGGAGCCTCCACCACCTCTCTGGGCAGCCCATTCCAGTGATCTATCACCCTCATATTAAAGAACTTTTTTCTAATATCCAATCTAAATCTATCCTTTCCTAGCTAGATGACCTCACAAGCTATAGATTTCCTCTTAAAGAAAACCAACACACAGAAATGAGTTTGTAGTTTTATTTTTTCATTTTGTAGCTAGGTTTAAATGAGTTAAATTTTGCTTAGTGACTCTGAAAAATAACTATTTCATTTTAAACAATGGGCAAACACAACTGATTAAAAAACAACTGTATGCAGCAGGGAGTTAAGCTTCTCCCACAACCCTCTAAAAATGTCAATAATGATGCATTAAGCTGAATCTTAACAGGTTACTCAAACTGTTTTGCTATGACACATGCACACAGGTTTAAATTTTAATGCTACAACAATCAGCTACTCCACACAATAGAAGAAAATTATACACCTCATTTTAAAAAGTAAATAAATCAAGGAACCATATTATACCTTGGCTCATATGCTGTAAGTTTGAGAGGGAACAGTTTGGAAGGGCTTTCCATAAGTACAATACTTCAATGGATGCCAGGACACAGAGTTCTTTGGTTGGCATTTGTTTTCTGAATCTATCTGCCTGCAAAACAGAGAAAAAGTGAAGGGAGATCTGTCATCTCTCTTCTTATAGGGAACATAATATTCACAAAAAATGTCACAAACAGTAATTCTGTTTCATTAAAAGCACCCAACAATTTTATAAAAATAAAGTCAGTGGCAACTTAAAGACTAAAAAGCAAAATCTTCCAATTCATTTAAGAGTTTATGTATTGATCAAAACCAGAGCTTCCCTGTACGCAGCCCCATTTGTTTTATTCTATTTCACAATCTCAAGTACACACTGACTGGATGCTGAAACAGTAACATCTGCAAGATCAGTTTGGAGATATTTCCTAGATAATTAGTAGCTTTCAAAAAAAAACCTAAGGCTTTGACAAACAAGATGAGATAGAAAGGAGTAAGAAAGGCAAAGACAGAAGGAACATTACCAAAGCAACTACAGCATCATGTATTTTTATCTTTAACAATTACTTTAGTTGTAAAGTGAATAGCTAATTCACCTTTCTTTGCTAGGTCCTTAAAATACATGATGCTATTGTTTTTCCACCTGAATCCTTCCCACTAATTCTACAGAAGCAACACAACAGAAAATAAGACACATCTTTCAAAAACAAATATTGGTAAAGAATTCAACAAAATTATCAAGTGTAATTACTGTACTGAAACAAGTCA
Source organism: Brachypteracias leptosomus (assembly GCA_013401335.1). Classification (NCBI taxonomy): domain Eukaryota; kingdom Metazoa; phylum Chordata; class Aves; order Coraciiformes; family Brachypteraciidae; genus Brachypteracias; species Brachypteracias leptosomus. Next base: position 43,600 of record VYZX01020794.1, on the reverse strand, counting down.
GCCTATGCTAAACCAAACCTTTTTCACTGAAAATTGTTCAATCTGATTGTTTTTTCTTTTGAAAAGCTTCTGAACTTCCTTGAACACATTCTGAGCACCATTGACATCACCAGTGGCTCCCTGACACACTAAGAACACAGAAACAAAAATATGTTAACACTGCTGGGAAATGAAACAGGAAAAATCAAGATTAGATATCATACGGTTGCAGGAAAAAAATACACTCCCAGGAAGGATCTAAACAAAGGATCTGACAAACATGCAAATCCCAACTCTCCCAGGTATCCTCTGTGATCATTAACAAGTCAGTACTACTTTTTTGTACCCATTAAAGAAACTAATACCACCCAACCACTAAGGACTTATTCATTAAAGCTTCACAATACGCTGTTATATGACCTGTCACAAACCTGACAATCATAATTTTATCTACATGTAGAAGGAGAGAGAAAGTACTTAGGCACAGACATGTGCATGCACACATTATATAAGCATACAAAATTATGTAAGTCAAGTCTGGCATAAAGCTGGAAAAGCAGCAGGTAGTGTGGAAAGCACCATGCGCACTAGTAACTTTCCCAAAACAGTGCCAAAACCTTATCACATCACTGATTTATCCAATGTATTGAATACACTCACCTGCTGTTAAATAAGCATAGTAGCACTGGGACCACCTGGATTCATTTTTAAGCCTTTCAAAGGATTCAAATGCATCTTTGAAATTCATCTCTATCATGCTGCACCAACCTAAAAACAAAACTAATTTATCTTCAGAGAAAGCACAGTACTTCATATTTGGTGTCAACATTACTGAAACACACAGCCTGTTATTATGGCTGAAGCTAGTTTAACAGTTATACCAATAACTGGAAAAATTAAAGCAAACCAAGTCTATGGCATAATTCAATAATTCCCAGTAAATTTAAATCAGGCTTTAAATGTAAGATTCCATACAAAACAATTAACCCACTTCATAGCAACAATAGATTATATAGACCCAAAAGCTCTTTTTCTGTGTGTTTAAATACTAAATTTTGTAGGATGCTGAAATTTACTAATTTACTACTTGCTCCCTTCTTCCCCAAGATCACTTAACAAAACACACTTAAAAGTTTGAAGCAACATATCTTCTCCACTCTAAAGACTTGTATGCAAATTAAGAGCATATAGCATATTTCTGGTAGAAGGCAATGTAAATATAGGTCCTACAAACTGTGAAGCTTAACTAGATCAATTAGGTTTTGGCACAAAAATGGTGATTCCACAGGAAAGTCAGGTTAATTTCTCATTTTAAATAGTATTACGTAGATGAACAGTTTGTCCTTGATTCTGTATTCTACCCTCTGATTTTGCATCACTTTGTATTTGCAGAAAACTTTAAGCTTATGAAAAAAACCCTTGAATTCTACTTGCCCAAACGAGAAGACAGGATTACTACCATAATCCATCCAAGACAAAGGCCAGGATTCTAAATTTTTTTTAGATCCTAATAAAAATAATGTAGTTTGTTTATTCAGGTTCCTAGTCTATATTTGAAAACGAGTTATTTATAGTACAAACATATCCAACTTACCAATTTCATATAAGCAGACATGTTGAATCTCCCTTTGGTCTGTTGCAAGTTCCAAAGCAGTATGAAATGAGGTCAAGGCACTATTGATTTGACACTAACAAAAAGTAAAAGATAAAAAAACACTCAGATGTCTGAAATTTAAAATTTGATGGATAATTTGATTATGATGAAGAAAATATCCATATTTCTGTTAAGAGGTATTTAAAAATAACTATGTGGTTTTTTAAAAAAAAAACTAAAGTGTCTTACTGACTGCAGCCTCCGGTTTGATCAAGCTAAAGAGGCAGAACATCCCACTGGGAGGAAGATCTCAAAATTCATTTCAGACTCCAGATTTTAAATGAGCTAGCAGTCTGAAGGAGAAGAGCCAATATTAATTCAATATACCAGCTCCATATTGCAATTCCTTCCCTCCTCCAAGCTTTCTCGACCTTTCCACTTTTGANCCCCAGGAAGGAAGAGGGAGGGAGAAAGGGGTGAAACAAATTCTGTTCCGTGGGGCTTGCCCTGAGCCTTAAGCGGAGACAGAAACATTCCTTCATAAAGTTTCAGTCACCTCCAGGGCTTGTGACAATGTGTCAGAATATGAATTTCTACTCTTAGTGTTAATTCTTAAAATAAAATAATTACGATCCATTTACTGTTTCAGAAAATATGCAAAAAGAATTGTAAAGTCCCAAGAGTCTACGAGTATAACACCATGGCTGACACTTGAAATTGATGGTCTTGAGATTTAAAAAAAAACTAACACACACACACATATATATATGCACACACACACCCCGACACTGCACAAGCTCTGAAAATACATTTACTTAAGACACCATTGTGACTTTACTCCAGAAAATTCCTTTAGGACTTTTCAATGCTTACTATTACTCTTGTCCTTCAGGCTACATTTCCATGTCACATCCTTCCACCTCTAAATAAGAATAGTATAACTGATACTGTCTACAAAAGGTAACTAAAAAGAGTACTTGTCAGCATTACATTTAAGCCTGCAATACCACTGCACATTTTCACTAGCCTGCACATCAAACACTGTAACACAAGTGAATGTACTACTGGTGTTTTGCCCATCAGCTGGAGTACTTTTTCCTTCAGACTCTTAACAGACACCCATACGAACTGAACTCTATAGATTAAGCTTCAGAACCCAGGTTTTCTGTCCCAGCACCATAGATTCTTCTTGTTTATACACACACACACACGGTCTGTTCCAAATCAAAAAGAAGCAATCTTGCCCAGGTCACTATTTCGTTAAACACTATTTTTGCTTTATAATCTTATCGCTCTCCACATGAAGCTATCAATCTATTTGTGATTTGAGTAATTTGTACTATTTTAAAAAGCAGATAGAGATTTTTTTTTTTATTTAAAGTGTTACTGATTAGGAAAAGAGAAAAAAGATAAAGCAAGATTGCACACTGAAAAGCAAAAATACATAAGATACAGAACATCACCTTTTTACTCTGCCCTCTCCCGTGCTACCACCATGCCCATCTGTCACTACAGGCCAGACTACCACACTTGAATAGTCCAAGTCACAGTTTCAAATGTAAATTGCTATTTATTAGCATAATTACAATATTAGACAATACAGATTTAGCAATATTTTCACAGTAATAAGAAAGGCCCAAGGGTACAGCTGGAAATTCAGGATTTCAGATCAGTGGGTTTCAGCAGCTACACTGCTAATTACATTCTAAGTACCCTTTCTCCCTTTCAGATGTGTCTCACTGTCCAGTCTTGCATTACTGCTGCTGACTTTTGAACAGTTTCCCTGCCTCCAGGTGTCCAAGGCTGAACTATGCTCCTTACTGTTTCTTTTCTCCACAGAAAAGAAAAAAAAACAACAAACACACACAGAGATATGTAGGTGTATGTGGACTTGCTAATGGAAGCTGAATATACTATCAGCTTAAAGTTACATAAAACCTACGCAGGATCAAAGGCTATAAAGAACATCTGATGGACTGAGTGCTAGCAGGCTCCAGTACAAAGCCTACAACGGCCATTACTGATCTGTATGCCCAGAACACACAAGCTCTTCTGCGTAAGAACATCTATGCCATCTTAAATTTTATCACAGAACTGTTAAAAGATTATAAAGACTATAAAAGTGTACCTTGAGCTGAAGCTTATAAGTGCATATAAGTTAAACCATAAGACTTCCCAATTTCAGTAAGCCATCTGAAAATAATATTCCCACACCTGGCAGAATTTAAAACTACCTATGTATTAATAATATCAAAGAAGGCCATATAAGCACTTCCCAAGCTTTGCAGGAGCTCCCCTCACCCATCTTGGAGATGAGGCAAAAAATTATGACTCAAAAATTAGTCTGTAATCTAAGAGAACATGTGCTCTTCTGGTCCAAAATGTACTATGCCACCGGTCACATATCTGCCTTCATTATTATGTCAACAATATTTGAGTAAATGAGGTTTGTAAATTCCTACCAAAGTCTACAGAAGAGCCCAAGACATTTAACCAAAACATTTAGACACAGAAAAGCCTCAGCAATACAGTACCACTCAGAACAAAGCAATGACAGTGGACAGAGGGAAGAAGCTGCTGAATTTCCAAAGCTCTCATGCAAACAAGTACACGAATAGCAAAGGGACATTTTAATTCCTGTTAGCAACCAGCAAGCTTTCTGCTGACTAAGGGTATGGCTACATAACATAATGCACAGCATTCTGCCTGCCTAATGTAACTACCTTTATCAATGTGGCCACGCAGTCTCTGGCACAAACTATTTCACTTGGACCTAGACTTTGCTATCTATATACCACATTATGTAATGCACAAATACTGTAAGATAACATGTAAAGAACTCTCCTTTGAAACATCATGGTACTCCAGAAAGGGAGTGATAAGCAAAACTCACACTCATCCCAAACCTAACCTCTGTATTTCCACATAGAAACATATACTGGGTTTACTGGCAACTGATGCTTACACTTTTGCCCTAGCTTGCCCTGAAAGTTAGAAGAATCTGTTCAATTTTATTTTTCATTACACTATATGCGAAGGAAAAAAAAAGTTCCAAATATTAAGCCATACTCTGGCAATCAATATATTTACATTTTAAACTGTACTTGCATTAATTGTGTAGCTATTCCTAACAAATCTGACTTTTACCATAAGAATGGAATATGCATATAATTGAACAAAAACGTTAAAATTTTTCTCATTTTGAAAGCAGTAATAGCTCCCTGCTTGGGCTAGTATAATTCCCCAAATGCTCTGTTGCTTTCAAAAAGAGAGCAAAGAAAGAAAAACAACATCCAAATCCCATGTAAGAATATGCCCATAAAATCTGATAGGCCACTGTTACAACCTGGACTGGGCAAATCAGGGGACTGTGGTGGTTCTGAGATCACCTTGGGCTAAATTAAGGTGAATCAACACCAAATGATTGGTTAAACATTTTATTTTATGGTAGAAACAACTTGGATGCGGAAGGAGTAGTGCTAGGCAGCTTGGGTTCCATTAGTACATTTATAAGAAGAGAAGAAAGGAGAAAAAAGGCAAAGAAAAAAATGGAGATATCACCACCCTTGGATTCCACAATGTTGACAGGTGGGACATTCCTTGGGTAGCAGGTGCACACCAGTGCCTTTAAGTGGAGTCTTTTATGAACTGGTGTCCACCCAGTTGCACCCCTCCAACAAACATCAGTCAGGCCCTTTGAGGGGTCTAGTCATGCCCCTCATGGCCTTATGTAACAACTGATCTTCTGCATAGGCATTGTTGTGGGGAGTGGTGGCAAGGGGTCCCCTGGGCAGTCAGAAGCCCTTTCCTCAAACTATGTGACCTCAGCCATATATGGAGAGCTGTCTCACCTGAGTGCACAGAGCTGCATGCCCCCCTGTGCCCCACACTCATAGTTTCCCTCTTGCCACGGTTTCCTGTTGTTATGCAGGGCTTTGCCCTGTCACAATGTTTGAGACATACATTAACTCTTCTAGTCTCTCACAGCCACTGAAGCCTGTCCCCCTGTTCTGTTACTGTTACTACCTCCCTCAAAGTATTAAGCTGTATTTGAGAGAGTTAACTGCAAACTCTAGCAAAGAATGACCACCAATATTAAGATCTGGATTAGCTCTTGTAATTATGATGTTGAGATGAAGGGTTTGAACAATGAGTTTGTGCTTGTCTTGGGTATTCTTGTTAATGCAATTGCTCTGGAAATATCCTGGTCTGATAAAACCAGCAACTCGGAGTTGAGTAAAGCACTCGCCACCATCTTGTATTACCACAGATTCTTAAAGAATAACTCAGTCAAAAACCACAAGGCTGCTGCAGTGTGTGCACAATACTCTACAATAGCACTCACAAACACCTTTTCAACAAATGTTTCTACTCAGGTCAGAGCTCACCCTTAGCAACAGAAAACATCCCAGTTTGACTTCTTAAAAGCAAAAGCAGTTATTTGAGGGAAATTATTGCAGAGAATTAGCTGTATATGAACAATGCATAAAATGAAAAGGGAAAGATAAATGCTATGTACTCAGCAGATAATACTTTGATTGTAGCTTTACAAGCAAAGCTGAAATAGCTATTTATACCACAAGAAAGTAGTTACTGGCCAAAAACACCTCCGTTTAGCATAGAGTTGCAAATGTATCAAGTAGCTAAAAAAGAATTTCAAAGCGACCTTAATGCAGATAGAAGTAGTGGAAGAACAGGTCTGACGAACTTGAAACTACAAAGGAGTTAATCTTTTTTCTTACTTACCTTTTCATGTATCTGTATCTTTAGTTACAATTTGCTGAAGCTTGCATAGTTAATTTACACCAGAAAAACATACAATAACAAAGGGTGTGGAGGAGAAGTCAGTCAAAAGGAATAAAACATGCAATACCTCTAATCGCTGTATCCTTCCCTTGAAGAACATGAACAGAGAAGAATTTGGATAAGCAGATTCTTTTTTTGCAAGAATTTCTTTCGCCTCTTTCAATCCTGCCTTGCTATCACTGCCATCAAGAGCAAAAAACGGACGAACAACTGTGTGATACCATAACAGAGCTAATCTATAAGAAATAAAACAAAATCAGCTTGTAAACAGAAGTTTACAGATAACATTCTACATGTGCAAATTTTTTAATGATTCTGAAAGACAAAGAAAGATATTAATCTTTTAATAATACAGGTTGGCTTTAAAACAAACACAATACTATACACCTGTGTATTCCTAAACTGCATCTAAACATACAATTCACAGAATCATAGAATTGTTTAGATGGAAGAGAGCTTTCAAGATCACCTAGTTCCAACCCCCGTGCCATGGCAGGGACACCTCCCACTAGACCAGGCTGCCCAAGACCTCATCCAACCTGGTCTTGAACACCTCCAGGGATGGAGCATCCACAACCTCCCTGGGCAGCCTGTTCCAGTGTCTCACCACCCGCAGAGTAAAGAATTTCCTTCTAATTTCTAATCTAAATCTACCCTCTTCCAGTTTGAACCCATTACCGCCCGTCCTATCACTGCAGGTCCATGTGAAAAGTCCCTCTCCAGCCTTCTTGTAGGCCCCCTTCAAATACTGGAAGGCTGCAATAAGGTCCTCCCGAGCCTTCTCTTCTACAGGCTGAACAAGCACAATTCTCTCAGCCTGTCTTTGTACGAGAGGTGTTCCAGCCCTCTAATCATCTTTGTAGCCCTTCTCTGGACCCTCTCTAACAGATCCATGGCCCTCTTGTGCTGGGGGCTGCAGAGCTGGACACAATACTCCAGGTGGGGTCTCACAAGAGCAGAGTAGAGGGGCAGAATCACCTCTCTTGACCTAGTGGTCGCGCTTCTTCTGATGCAGTTCAGAATACAGTTGGCTTTCTGGGCTGCACTTGCACAATGCTGGCTCATGTTGAGCTTTTCATCAACCAGAACCCCCAAGTCTTTCTCCGCAGAGCTGCTCTAAATCCACTCCTTGCCCAGCCTATGTTTGTGCACATTATCCAAAGTAAAATAACAATCAAGTTCATAGCATCCAAGCAATTGAGCCTTTAGAACTCTGCACATGAACCCCAACAAATAAACCAAAACCACCAAATAAACTGAGCACTTCAGCAGAGACACTTGAAATCAGTGTCAAAAAGAAATACATCCGATATTCAGAAAGGGCAGACATTTACATGACTGATATTGCTCCTGGAAACAAAGGCTGAGCACAAAGATTTCCAAGACCATCTGAAGGAGGAAATATCTCTAAAAATACCATTTTTCTCCCCCAGAAAGGAGAAAGAACAAATCAACAAAGCTTTCTTAACCAATCAGAAATCCAGTTCTTCTTCTCAAGCAAAGAGAATTTAGCTCTGCTGACAATGTTTCAAAAGTGATGTCTGATGGTAATAAAAGCATTAATCTGGAGACAATAGAATAATAAACCCATTTATGAAGACAGTTTAAATTTGGTCTGGTTTTCTCTTCACCTCATAAAAAGACCCGGGGAAAAAAAAGTACACAAAAAATACTCCTCTAAAAAGACTCCAAGGGAACATCTCATTTTATTCAGATGCTAAAATTAAACTGGAAGAGATCTTTGGCTAATAGTAAGGATAAATAGCTAAGTGAGATCAATGACTCATACAAAATAGTATGCTCTCCGTAATGACGAATATAACTCAGGTAAATTTACTCATACTTCAAGGAGGTGCTTTTATTTACTCTGCTGGCATATAAATTACTAAACATTATAATAGCAGGTATTGAAGAATACAGCAAAATACTGACTTTAACCTCAAATACAGGTAAATGACTAACAGCATAGAGAGCTCATACACTAGTAAGCGACTAATTTACTAAACCATGGCAACAAACTACAAGTTTATTTTACCTGCTCTTGTTTCCTTTAAAGCAACATGACTTTTTGGGTTTGACTTTTTCCCAGTCAGTTACTTTTAATACTAAGTTATCTATCAAAGCATTTCAATATAGCTACTCACGTAGCTAAAGGGGCCTTCATGTCCTTACTTTCACTTGCATACATCAGTGAAGAAAGTCCCTGTAGACGGTCTCCAGGAAAACCCAGCAGGTTGATGATTTTGAGCAGGTTTGGGGGCACCATGGATATGCAAAGATGAAAAAGTCCATATCCAAAGCTAACAGCACCTTTCAGTCTGTTTAGCGAATCCTCCGTTACACCTTCTGCAGCAATATGATTATCATTTGCAGCATCAGAAGTCAAAGGTTCCTGAGTTGTTTTCTTCTGATATATTTCCTGAAGTGTATTAATGTCCATATAGCACTTATTGTAAATTTTCCAGGCTTTTCGGAGTATCCACCCACCTTTTATGTATGCTAAAAATCAAGAAAAATGTGTCAAGGGCATATTTCAGAAGTGGAACACAGTAATCAGTAAATACTATTTCACAAATCCTAGGATGTTCCCCCTATTTGCATTAACTTACTGTATAAAAGATTTTGTAATAGCTAGTATCCTCTCAAAGAGATCTTTCATACTAGGCCATACAAACTGAAGTGCTTTTCAACCAGATATTTTAAACCAACATGCAATACAAAAGGACTTCCCTTCAGCTATGTAGCAATACAACTGTCAGAAAGAAATGCAGAAATAGAAGAACTTAATGCTGGATTCTGCTCCACTATAAAGCAGAGATGAAATGGCTGCCTGGTAAACAGAGAGAAGCAGAACCCAAAGAAGAGATTACACCTCTTAAAACCAAATTATGTTAAAAGACAGTTGATGGGAAAATACTAAGAAAGCCTCTTCCTTTGGGTTAGATAATAAGATTTTCAAGACCATTTCCTGCCCCTCATATAAACGCAGCACCTTTTAATTAAGAAAAAAAATTTTGGAAAATAACACATAAATTGTATGGTTTTAAGGCATTTTCAAGTTTCCTAACTACCTCAATTTCAAATGCAAGCTGGGTACCTATAATTCCCTAAAAATCTGGCCTGAGCATCTCAGTTTGAGAATGAGAGAATTCTCAGTCTCATTACCCTCTTCACAGGATGGTAAAGAAAGGCACAATACCAAAAGATGAAGATGTCCTATTTGCCTATACAACATTCATCTTGGTTACAGCACATCCTTAGATAATGGTAAGTGGTAAACAGAAAACAAACACAGAATACACTTGTATTGTGTTAATTGTAAAAGCCGACATTTGCATGTTCTCTGTGAGAGACCTGAGAGTTAGGAACTTCAGTGACAAAAGAATTTAACTAAAAATGAGAGAAAATAAAACCATGGTCATAGCAGCAGTGTTCTAAACAGGTATCATAAAATTTTCAGAAATCAGTGTTATAACTGATGCCAGAATTAGATCATAACAGGTGGGGTGTGGTCAAGAAAAGGAAAACATTAATACCAAACCATTCCTTATAAGCCTTTGTCAAAATTCCTCCAATTAGAAAAAAAAACATTTCTAGAGAAAGTACCATCACAGACTAGACTACCTCTTTTTGGGTTCTTGTTGTATGAAGAAGGGATGAAGCTAGTTTGTCTTCAGAAATCAGAGTGAGAAAGAATATAAATTTTGCAGTCTCAGTGGTGACAGAATAGTTCTGTCAGCATGAACTTAAAGTATTAAAAAAAATTATCCCCTATCTTGAGTTCCATATTAAAGTCTTATAGTAAAAAAAATGTAAACCCCTGTCATGATTCAGCTGTTAATTACAAGACTTACTTCAGTTACAAGCAATTATGTCACTTTTCAGCTGCACAGAATATTTTAAAACTTACACAAGATGAATGCTCATACAACTATGCATAGTAATGCAGCAGAAAAACAATAAAGAAATCCCACATTTTACTTATTCTACAAGATAGTGTTTCTGCTAATAGCCAACTACTGAGTTCTGATGCATGCATCAAACGGAAGAGATATGATGTGGAAAAAAGCACGGGCTTAGGCTTTACTTCCAAAAGCATGCTCAGTTCACTAACACAGCATAACCCCAACAGATACTAAGATAAAACAATCTAACAAATTGAAATACTGAATTTCTGACTTTTTAAACATAAAAATTAAATCAAGCACAATCACTGAACTGATTTCCCAGCACAAACTTCTGACAGCAGTCAGACCCATGACAGCAGTGGTAAGTATCAAGAAAAAAGTAGTTCAATATTGCAGTGGGAAGCTAATATAAATTGCTGTGCTACTAACTTTATGATGGAACTATTTGTAATAGATCCATGATGGTGGAAAAGAAAATATAAAATGTGTTCCAGGAAGAAAAGCACAACAAAGTTTTCACCCATCCGCTGATTAGAAATATTTGTCTTGCCTCTGAAGAATGTGGGTTTTTTTTAAATTACACTCATTTAAATAAATCTGGTGGCTATTTCTGCACAGAAACATGATAAAAACAAAGGATGTTTATACATCATCAGAAAGACAATATACTAAAAAACCTGAAATATTGGATTGAAGTGCTGGGACCTGGACTGTGGACCCGGAGTTGGAGTTGACCTATGGATGAGTCACAACCCAGCAACATGTTTTGTTCCCCAAGTGGTTTCAGGGCCCAGAGACAGATCCTGACCCACCTGTGTGAGGCCCTGCCTTCCCCAGGGTGCTCATGGTTGGGGTGGTGGGTGAGGCTAGAGCTATATTAACCAGGAACTGACCAGTTTGTAAGAAGCAACAAGGAGCTGATCAGTTGGAAGAGAACTCCTGCTGGGGGCAGTTTGCCGAGTTCTCTCTGTGTTGTGTTTCCCCTTGGCTGATTTGAGATAAAGAAGAAGAGCAAATAGATGAAGAATAATAAAAGGTGAGGGGATGCTGCTGAGTTTGGTGTTGGCCTGAGGAAGAAGAGAACTAGCAGCACATGGATTCAACAGTTCAGCAACAGCAGCAACTAGCAGTCACTGAGGTGGCATTTAACCACTTGGAATTTTAACTACAGATTTCAGGTATATTTTTACTCAGTAGCATAACCCAAATACACTGCATGTTCGACAGTAGTCTGCTACCCACTTCAATTCTCTGAGCAGCAGAGAAGAGAGAAACAGAACAGACACTACCCTCAGAGCATCCAACCTAGTTATGCAGCTACAAAATATATACCAAAATAAGAAAGAAGCTTCCATAAGGGGAAAAAACACACTAAACCCTTCACAAAAGAAAGCCCAGAACTGTATCAAAAATAGTAAGACAACCTTTCTGCAACAGTACACACACAGATGAAAAATAGCTTCTGAATTTCTGCTAGCTAGACCCAAACACATTCTTGATGTCATGGCTTGGAAGAAATCATGTCTGCACATCACAGAAAGCGTTACGGCCTTGACTAAAGATTTTAGTGTTTTTTTTAAATAATCTGAATGTTATTTCCCCTATTCCTTTCAGCTGATCACAGAGGGTTTTCACTATCTAATCTGACTGCCATCTCTTTGTCTTCATTGATTTAGTAAGAACCTGGGAATGTGCACACTTTGTATATGATCTTGACCACATTTCCTATAAACTCATGGATGAAGGCATGTTTTAAGGTTATGCAAGAGGTCCAGGCATGCAAGAGAATATTAGAAAATGCTCTACATCTTGGATGAGGTGGTTTGTATTCAACATGACAGGACTGACCTCATTGGCATGCAAGGATGCACTCTGGTGACTAGAGAATATGAACTGATTCAGCAGTTCCATCTTCAACACACTTTATTTAAAATTACTTTCACTGGCAGTTTGCCATCTCCCTAATTTCTCATGAATATAATGCATATGGGACATTAGGATCTTCTCTGTGGCTTGGATTTACAGACTTTATCTTGCAGGCCACACTAAGCACACAGATGCTAACCACCTTCATACCAATTCCTCAAATGCCTCTACAGGAACATGCAAAGGATTCCAACTTACCTAAGGAGAATCAGTTGAACAAGACTATTGGTATGAAAAAAGCAGAAAGCTGTGACCTGTAGCAATCCAACTGAATGGAATGTTTCAAATGGAACTGTGCTCTTTCTTACAAAACAATCATCTTTACCGATAGTCATATTGCCACTTTATGAGCAAGCTTTATTAAAAAAATATCAAGCAAGAAATATATATAAACATTAAAGCCACAACAAACCTGATAACTCTTGTTTTACAAATGAGAGCACAGCCAAGTAGACTTGACAGTCTGCTACAATTATTTGTCTTTGCAGACGATCTATCATGGATAGAGTGGATTTTTGTCCATCAACCTGTTCAGAATATACACACAGAGCACAGAAAAATGTTAATAAAATAATACAGAATACTAGTCTAGATTTGATACATCTAAAAAAAAAAAAGAAAATTAACTGCAAGTGGTAGTGTTGCTATCAATATTAACTCAGCATTTTGAAATGCAAAGCTGTGCTAAAATTTCCTTGACAGGTCATCAAACAAGATCCTACTTAATGAACAAGGAAACTTTACACATATATTAACTATTTTTCTTAAAATTCTACAAATACTCAGAACAGCCTTAAATTTCATTTCATTAATACTAAACACACAGACAAGCATCTAAAAGATGTTAGATAGGAAAAGCACAAAAAGGGATATATAACAAGTGGCAAAGAAAATACAATTCCTCTTAAGAACAGAGAATTAAGTATATCAGGTTTAATACTTTTTACCAGATAAACCAAGTAAACCAAATATTGAAGAGAAACAGCTTCTTTCTCCTGTAGATCTGCTATTTCACTTTAGGCAGGCCACTTTCTGGATATTTCTGTACTACTACTTTTAACTAGTTTTCAATCTGCATGCTTTATTCTCCCTGTATTATTTAGAATGAAAAAATTCAAAAAGGAAGGAAAATTCCCTAGGAATATTTCTGGCACACATCATCATGCTGCCTCAATGTCACAACTCTTGAACATTACTAGAGCATGTATGAATTAAAGTTTGCCTGAGTTAGACATACTATGAGCTTCTCAAAATAATCTAAGCAGGTTGCTAACTTGAGGTGTTCAGAAAATAACTACTAACATCAGCATCACCTGCTGTTTTAGAAGAGGAATTACCTGACTGAATATTTTATAATACTTAGGAAATCCAAACAAAATATTTTGTTTAATTTCTAAATTTATTTTTCATTTTAACTGCTCTTCATGAAACATCTATTCAAAATACAAAGAGGACAGAAAGTTTCCAGAAATATTTATCCAATACACAATCACATATTTACAAATAAAGTTCTTACATTCTTTTTAATTTTATTCTTGATTGTTTCTATAACTCCAACTTCTTCACTTTCACAAAGTTTCTCTGTAGCCTTTAAGTCATCACATGCCAGTTGCATTTTCTCTTCCTCAAACGTCATCATGGCATTCTACCAAAAAACCCAACAGATGAGTGATAAAAATCACAAACAGTATTTCTACAAAAGCTATAGGATAATAAAAATTTTCATAAAGATTTGAAAATAAAACTTACCTTTTTTTAAAAAAAAAAAAAAGTATTAGTACACACATATCGGAACACACACTTCTACACAAACACCAAACTAAATATTTGAGAGTGCTTTACCAAAATTTCAAGCCATATCAGATTATACTAAGTTATAACCCCTTGTCTTAATGTTTAATATGCAGTCAAACTGAATGTGCTGCCACATACATTAAGCAGAAGAAAAATTCATGTAAGTTTATTTTCAGATGTTAGGTAAGGCATGATTTGCATCTGTGCGGGTACTGCTTTTATATAATTCATCCATACAAATAACAGGCCTCCGAAGTCAGTAGCAAGTAACAGCTATTGTATTTTTCAAATTAATAAGCACGATTTCTACATATGTAGAAAGAAAAAGAAAAATGCATCCAATGCCAACTACTGACAAACCAATTTAGAAAGAATTGCAGAACAAGTAACTTGTTTTCTTGAAGCTTTATTACACTAAAGCTCTGAATGACACAGGCACACAAAGTACTGCTGCTGTGTTTAGAGTAGTAGCTAAGCAAGATATTTTCAAGATCCACTACTGCTGCACTGTGATGTTACAGGGGTTCAGCACATCAATTCTGATAAGCAAGCTAGAGAAATTCTTCCTCTTTCCTTTCTCTTCTCCAATGCAAGCATATGCCACAAGAGGTTTCCTAAACAATTTATTTCTCCACATTGTATAGTCTACAGACAACAGAGAGAATTCAAATCAATTTCATTTATAACTTACCTATTTATGGCATATTACAAAAAAATTCTGCCATTAAAAAGAGTATTACTCTAATAATACAATAATGCATTCTAAGATTAAGCAGCAAAGTCAGAATAAGGACAGTCTATAAAAGATCCAAATATAAGATATAATAATTTTTAATAAATTTTTTAAAACCCATAACAGAAAAGCACATAACAGACCTAACTTGCTCATTACGATCCCTTAATCAATATTCTCAGTTCTCTTATATTCAAAAAGGACACAATGTGAATGAACTGAATTAACAACTTTCACCAGGCAGTACAGATGAATAAATTTTCAATAGCAAAACCTATCAGGAAAATAGCATTTATGAGTATTGTTTTAATACCACCTCGACTCCTCATTTAAGAGAGAGTTTTAGTATGGCTTTTTTAATGGAACACAAGTATTTCATACATTTGAGAAGCTGAGTCACAGAATCTTTAATTCTTATTTAAACCACACAAGTAAACAAGTTCTGTATAACATGACAGCTCACTTTCCAGCTACATTTAATCTAAAACTTTAATCAAATCTTATTAAAAAAAAACAAATTAGAGTATCCACCACTATGAACACATCCATGCACATATAAACATTAACCACTAGGAAAGTTATGTGTACTCTCCGCTCCTGTCTACTCACCAAAAAACTGACAAAACTGGCTCCAAAACTCATTAATGGGCTATGGCTTCTGTAAAGGAAACAAAATGTGGTTATGGTGTTTTCACATATAAAGATCAATATTACAATTCTTGATTTTAACTTTCAAATCTTGCAGCTTTTGTATCAAGTTAAAAACAAACGTAACATTCTGCAATAGCTAATTGAAAGACAAAAGTTTCATTATTTTCACTAAATTGAATATGTCTTTAAAAATATAATTTTTTCAAGCATTAAACTGTAGATATTTTTTAAAGAGAAACCACTGTTATCAAAATGCATTCAGTGCTGGTCAAAGAAATTAAAGAATTACAGAAAATTTAAAGTCTGCTCATTCTATTCTTCTCTTCCGCTACATCACTACAATTTTGACCTAGCAGACAAACGTAGATTCCCAATTCTTCCTGTTCACATGAATTTAAGTTAATCTACCCAGATTTTTTTAAAAACCCCACATTTGTCACATAACAGAAGTTGTTGGAAAAACAAAGTTCTTAAAAGGTTAACAGATTTTACAGCTGTTTTGTTTCAGGTTCAAAATATGTATCTTCCTACACTATGTGGAATGGCTTTAAGATGCTTCACCTACTCTGTTTACAGGGGTATTCCAAAAGTGTGTAATCAACTGCTAGGTCAAAAAATGCAGGTAAGCAAAATCTTGCTAATATATAGGACAAGCTTCAAGCTTCAGGACTACTGTAGTCACATAGATGATGAGACTCTAGTAATGTCACATAGAAAGCAGTTAAAAGTAATTTCAGGATCTCAGTGGTACCACTGATCCACACTATTCGGCAGTGGGTTGCCAAGGTATATAAAAACACTGGACTCCAGGATTTAAGAACTGGTAACATTTATGCTACATACATTGCTATAGCATGGTACTTACGTTCTTTCCAACATAATTCTTTATGCATCAGATTAGTTTTAAAATAGGACAGGGTCTTGAAAAACATGGAGAAGGTAGTATATTGTTTATTACAACACAAATTTCCAGTAGTAAACCCATACTATAATACAGGAGTTTGGAGTGTTTTTTGTTTTGTGCGTTTTGTTTATTTGATGTTGGGGTTTTTTTAAGGGTAGTCATCAATATTATTTCCCCTTATACCTTTTCTTACTTTTTGATTAAGCATAAATATCTAAAAGCAAGAATATGAACAAGAAGAAAAACTGGGAATATAAACAAAGCAAGTGAGAATGGAAAAGCTTCCCCTTGTAATATACATTACTCAATTCTAGATAGAACTATAAATGTAAGATCAACATAACTTGCCACACTTTTTTTTTTTTTTTAAAGAAAAAATAGGTTAGGTATTTTCCACTTTGTTGACAGGCCAACAAGAACAGCTGCCAGTAAATGCCTCTGCTATTCAGTAGCTGGACTGCTCTCTACTGACAGCTGTGTTATACAGGGCAGGAGGAATCAGCTGCAAAAGTTACACTTGACACTTTAGACAGGAACTCTTGCTGCACAAAGCACATGGCTGTCTCATAAACCACTTTTCAACTCATGAGGTGTGTGGGACCCATTCAGCACCAGTTTTACAACCACACTGCACAGCATATAACCTTCACCATACATTTCAAGGTCACACCTACTGCATTATCAACACCCAACAGATCTAAATGCACAACAGATGACAAAAAAAATTTTACATTTATGTCCTTATGTATGAAGCTGCACTTAAAATCATACATTCAAGGTAGCTCAAAAATAAACCAAATGGTCTCTTCTCCCAANTCCCCCCCCCAACCCCCAAACATCCATAAGCAAATCAAATAATCTTATTAACATATGCATTTGGCTCTCAGAAGAAAGTTGCATCCAGGCATTCCTTGGCAAGATAGATGTAAGTTTTATCAGCAAAATATAAATGCAAATCAAATATTGTGGAATTACAGAATAAATAGTAGAAATGTTGCATATATTTTAAGTTCTAGACTACTTTACATTTTCTATGAATTTATAAAAAAGATCTTCCTTGTAGAAATAGTTACTGAAGCTTTAAAAAAAAAAAAAAAAAATCAGCTTTAGNACTTGACACTTTAGACAGGAACTCTTGCTGCACAAAGCACATGGCTGTCTCATAAACCACTTTTCAACTCATGAGGTGTGTGGGACCCATTCAGCACCAGTTTTACAACCACACTGCACAGCATATAACCTTCACCATACATTTCAAGGTCACACCTACTGCATTATCAACACCCAACAGATCTAAATGCACAACAGATGACAAAAAAAATTTTACATTTATGTCCTTATGTATGAAGCTGCACTTAAAATCATACATTCAAGGTAGCTCAAAAATAAACCAAATGGTCTCTTCTCCCAAGAGAACTAACAACAGGACAAGAGGTAATGGTCTCCAGAAGTGCCAGGGGAGGTTTAGATTGGATATTAGGAAGAAGTTCTTTACTGAAAGAGCAGTCAGGCACTGGAACAGGCTACCCAGGGCAGTGGTGGACTCATCATCCTTGGAGGTGTTTAAAAAATGAGTAGATGTGGGGCTTCAGGACATGGTCTAGGGGTC
Organism: Brachypteracias leptosomus; assembly: GCA_013401335.1. Taxonomy (NCBI): domain Eukaryota; kingdom Metazoa; phylum Chordata; class Aves; order Coraciiformes; family Brachypteraciidae; genus Brachypteracias; species Brachypteracias leptosomus. The sequence continues at coordinate 25,696 of VYZX01020794.1, read as the reverse complement.
AGGGAGATGCTGGGATGAAGGCTTGACTTTATGATCCTAAAGGTCTTTTCCAACCTAAATGATTCTATGATTTACGATTCAAATGTTTCATTTTTGAGCTTCCTTTGATCTACATACAGAGAGAAAAAGCAGTTATGGAGAGGCAAGCAGGCAGGCATCTCTAGATGATCAATGTTTCATACCAAAGGCCATTCAGAACAAAAAATTATCAGAGAAAGATTATTAATCAGAATTAATTAGAAGTACTCAACCACAACAGTCTTCAACTATAACCATAAAAATATATGACTTAAGAAATAGTCCCAGTAAGATCCTTGGAAAAATATATTAAATAAATATTAAATTTCCATTCACACTGAAAACATTACTTTGCTACCATCCATGGATCCAAATAAATTATTTTAATGGAATAANGTGTTTGGGACTGGAACCATTAAAAGTCAATAAGCAGAAATACATTTGAGACTCAAAAAGCATATATATGCTAATTCAGGCATACTATACAAACAGTTTTTTAAATGGGATTTATTTTCTCTTCAGGACTTTAAGAACCAGTTCTTAAGTGTGCATACAAGTATGTGTGAAGGTATCAACATTTAAATATCCATTTTGAAAGCCTTTATTTTTCTTTTTGGTAAATTTTAATACAATGTTAAAAATGAGGCAGCCATTTACAGTTGGAAGAGCAGTTGGCTTATAAGGTTACAAAAGATACTGAAGCACTTACTGCAAGCAGTTAAAATTTGTCCAAGTATTTTTATGCATATCCAAGTTAAACTGAGAAATTCTCCCCCCACAAATATTTCTTTTTAAGTGATCTTTCAAAACTGCTTCCCCACAGAGTGCACTCTGACACTCACAGCCTACTTTGTTTACAATTCATCCCCCACTATCAAAGAGGAGACAACAAAGAACTTGCATCACTTTATTCTGAAATTATGACTTTCTGTAATACATGAGAAAATGTTGCAGAATATTCTTTGTAATTTTCAGTCACTCATTCTATAAAAAGCATTGTCATTACAGCACATATGGGCTGTAGCACATTAAGGACCCCGAAGCAAGAAAACATGATGCATATTATGCTATGTTTGGGAGACCTAACTTCTGTTGAGACCATGAAGTTTGGCAAACAAAACATGAACGCTTTTCTGCAGGTGCTCCTCACATTGAGTTTGTCAGCTCTAAACAAAATAAGGAATGCTCCTACCACATTCCTATGTAGACATTGGGTAAAGTTTATAGTTGCGACTGTATGGAAAATCATTTGTTAAAGTGATTTCCGCATTTAAAATCAATTTTAAACAACAACTGCATTTAGTGCTCAATCTTTGTGAATATTATGTTGGCTTCAGCAGTTTAGGGTTATCTTTTCCTTGACAACTAGGAAAAATGTTTGCAATGGCACAAATGTCACAGTAAACACTAAGCCATAACTAATGATGACAGTAAGCTTCTGAGAAAAGAGCAATTCCAAAAAAAAAAAAATATCCTTGACTCAAACTCCTTATAAGTGACCTTCAGCACCAGAGATCATTTTACATCTTTTGACAGATGTCAAAAAATTGGTAAGATACAAAAAAAGAGGCACTCATTTCTCACTTGAGAAAATACTAACTGCAAACCAATGGCCATACTGATGTTGACAAGAATTATGGAACTGAATATGAATCAACATCGGGCTACCACACTACCCAAAGTTGTCCTCACTACTTCAAAGTAATAACCTCTATTAAGAAAAACCTCAAGACTTAATTAGCTGAAAGACGAAGAAAAATTCAGTCTCCAGATATATTTTGTAAAACAGTTTGCACATCACCTACCAAACTAGGACTTAGGAGGTATCTTTATTATACAAAACTACGCTATTAATACCATTTCTACAAGATAACACAGTAAAAGGTTTTAACATATCAAGAAAGTTGTTATGTATTACTAAACTTAAGTCATAAGCTTAACACCACTGAAGTAGGCATTTTTTCCAGGTATATAAACTGGTGTTCTATGAAACAACGCTTCTCCCAACAAATGCTGACCTCATTTCATAGCATATCTTTAAGATGTTCATTCACTTTTTAGAAGAAAGGTGTTTGCCACATCCTGTTTTCACACATGGTGATAACATTCAGGAGCTTTAAGCCTTGATTTATTAAGGCTGAGATAATACAGCCTAGTTTTACTATTAAAAAACCCAAACAAACAGAACTGAAGCACATCAAAAGAAAAATCAATTACTTCTCAGTATTTTCTTTTTTCTACACTCATTTCCATGATAGTATTTCACTTCCACATACATCAGCTTTACAGCTCAGGTTTAAGCCATGTAATTAATCCACCAACATTTCCTCCCTGTCTTTCTAGGCACTGCTACTTTAACCATTGTCCACTAAAAATTCCAGTCATCATATTGATAGTGATGCTCAAGTTGAAACAAAACAAATAATTTTCCTCCAAAGTGGGATACTAAAGAATAATGAAAAAAATTATTAATTTAAGTTCATAGAAATATAGAAGCAGCTACTGAATATTTAAAAACAAGTAATAATATATATAATCTATATTTAAAGGTAAGGAATTTACTGCAACGATGTACAAATCCTTTGCTCATTACTCCAAGACAGATTATTCTAAAAAATTATTTGTGAAACTACAAACATAAGATAGAACTTTATACAAGTACACATCTCATCCAATAGTGGTATACGAAATAGCTATGGCAAATACAGGTGTCATGAAAACATTACAATATTAAGAAACATCAAGAACTGCAAGTGTCAGATCTAGGTTTAGTTTATATTTCATAATCAGGCCAAATTTATTTTAATTGTTAAATGAGTTATAAAGATATACTTCTACTTTCACTAGAAACACACAACCAAAGGAAAAATTCCAGAATATAGGAATACTAATACTGTGGCCCCGTTTGATCCATTTTTCACTTTTTTTTTGTCCTTCCACAAATTAATGGATGATTGTTTTGCTCTAGCTTCAGGCTGTTAATTTTAGATGCACAATATCAAAACACTGGGAATTATAAGCAGCATTTTAAATTGCACCTTTATGTTGAGAAGTAGTTACAAAGCTGAGGGACAAATTAGTTGTAACGTATCAACTTATTTGTACTGTGTACAATTGCACATTCTTAATCCAGAAGAATTATGGGCGTTGGTAAAAATCTTTTTCCCCCTGTAGGCTCAACTAACCTGACTGAAATTACTTTCCAGGACAAGTTGCAGCAGCTTAACTGACATTGTATAACTACTTAAGATCTCTGACCTCCTGAATTTGCTCCACAGGCCAAATTGATCTCTCAACCTCCCATTACCCTTTTTACCACTTCTTTTGGCAACAACATCTTGTCTCTGTCATGAAGGCCATAATGAACTTGATACTTAGTTTTGTGATCATCTCTATGTACCCAGGTCTTGAAGATTTAAACTGTAAAACACTTAAAATCTTTCTAATCTATCCACATAACTGGAAAACTGATGCTAGTTTTATGTGCATCACAATTACTATAACATGATCTGCCTAGCCCTGAGCAATGAAACCTTACCTCACTAAGGCACACATTTAGATGATCGCTGCTATAATCACTTCTCTTCTACACAGTTCTCCTTTCTATACATCTATACTGCTGCTCATCTGCCTATCACTGCGATAAACAAAAGCACACCGGACTGCTACCATGGTACTCATGACTTATTTTCACACTGCCAATCAAGATGCATCATTCTTCTCCCAACTGACTTAGTTCCCACCTAGCTGTCCTTTTCTTTAGAATAGCTACTAAAACATCTGCTAATTCACTTAATTTCTGTTTTTAAATTGCTGAGCTCCATAAACAAGAATTTCAACAGTGGTGAGACTGCCCATACATAGGCCATAGTGTATCTGCTGATCAGTGTTGGTTTAATGACAGCTTGTCTCAATTTGTATTTGGGGCAAAACTATTTTGAGACACAGATACCATTTTAATTGCTAATATTAGGTTCAAACATCTACCTACAATTTGGAATTTCTGGTCCAACAACAACAAACACCACCAGTCGTTTCTTTTCTTAAACGTTTAGGAATCCACAAAGCTACAAGGGGAAAAAGAACACTCCAATTTCAGCCTTCTTGCTAGTGTCCAGGTGGTTCACCAAAACGATACCATCCCACGGGTTGACCGCTGGGCTACATCTCCAATGTCTATGTCCTTGGTTTACCTCTATGCCTCTTGCAGCTTTCATAAGCACTCAAAAGTGCTCAAAAGAACTTGGATGATGTCAGCATTGTTCAAGCTGAATAGAAAGACTGATACCTCAGAGTTTTAAATAAAGAGTTTGCACTGTGGGGACTTGACACAGCTACAAGCATTAAGGACAGTGGTGCCGTCTGTTACAGATTTATGAAAATATTACATCCATTGGCATTTGATTCATGTTCAGAACACTATCATTGCTAGCAGGTAAAGGATCTGGACTGTTTAAAAAAAAAAAAGTCATGAAAAAGTATATGTAGTATTGACATCTGCTTGCAGATGATTTTTCAAACCCTGATATCTAAAACAAAACAAGTCACACTACACCTGACACAACATTTGCTTTACAGTAATAACTACATGTTGTATCTTACCACACAACAGACACTCATCTGACTTCTTCAGGTTCTAAAATATATGAGTTCTAAACACCAAAAGACAAAATGCTATTCTCCCATGCCCAGCATAAACAATGCTTCTATTGCCAATAACCTCAAAGTGCCACCACTTTTCAAAGTTAAGACTTTAGTGGTGTGGTTATACATAAAAAACAGCTGCAATTTCCACCCTGGTTTTCTCAAGGACTGAATTATGACCAGCTTTTGCATATAACTGATTTTGGACTTATCAGTCAGCTTTCTGGAAAATGCAAAAATACAGAATGGCAACAAAAGAAGAAGATCCTGCCTGCTTTGGAATGACAGCTGCACTTAGGCTCATCAAGGCTGTCTACTGTCCCATAAAGATAGCAGCATTGACTTGAATTAGCTTTCACAAGATCCTTCAGGTGGCAAATGAAGAAAAAGATTGAACTAATAAAAAAAGCCGAAGCAAAATCAAAACAGTTTCTTAGAAACTACCAACTAGTTTAAATGATGTAGCTCATGAAACCAAAGTTTTGATGAATAATGGAGTTTCCAAGTAGTCTGATAGGTTCTTAAACAGTTTCCATAATAAAAAAAAATATTTCCATCCCTCACTTCATTTCTAGGATTCATCTGATTAGTTGTTAAGCTTCCAAAACAGAGCTAAACTACCTACATAGTCAGTAGTCTAGAATTAACATGTTCTACAAGAAAGGTCATTTGAAATAGACTACACACACTTGCATCAAGTTTCCGTGGTTGCATTTCACTAGACATCTTTGAGCACTAGTGCTGCAAATTACAAACATCCATATCAAACTACATAGAGCTCCTAAGAGCTGCTCATTTGGCTTATCAGCCCCATGTAGCATGGGTTCTATTTAATTATTTCAAGCATACACCAATAAAAATATACTCATTTAAGAGTGCATGCAAAGAAACATATAATAGCATTACTGAAGTCCTCGTAGGAAGAATGCATTCAAGACAGATATAGAACCAAAAACCATTGGGGTGAAAAAGTGAACCTCACTGCAGGCATCTCCAAAATCCAAATTTATAGAAAGTTGAGCATACTTCACTGTACCTTCTCTCCTATATCTAATACGAAGTTTCAGAATACAGCTAATTGCAATACAATAAAGGTCTATTAGTTTTCAGCATGAGTAAACCCTGCTACAAATTTGGGGATGAGGTAGACGGGGCTGAAGATTTTTAATTCAAAATCTAAGACAGCAATTATCAATTTATGAAACATAAAGCCACTTAATATAACGAAGTAATTTCTATTTACTCCTTGCAGGTAGTGTTTAAAGGCCAAGATCAAAGAGTACACTGAACTTAACTGCACTTCTTGATAAAAATCAAACAACGAAAAGCCCGCACCTGGGAAAAAGATAGTTAAGTTTTGCATTTAAGAAATCCTTAGTAATAAACCTTCTAGATAGCCAAGAGAACAACCTGCAGAAGAGATCGTTATTTGACCTTTCAAGGGAGGATTAAACTACATTTTGAACACAGAAACTTCAACAATTTTACTCCCTAGCACTACTATACTATAAGAAGCATCACCTATTTAGAATTCCTAGATTACTTCCAGATTCACACTATTGAGAGAAAACAATGGCTTAACACATCCAAAAGTGGAGGAGAGGAAACCTCATCAAGTGTTCCTTAACTGGCACCCTAAAATAGATGTACAACACAAAAACAAACAACCAAAAGCAACAGGTTCCTTAGATACCTGGAACAAGTGATAAACCCAACAGGCTCAAAAAATAAGTAACTCATAAGGTTTAACTTCATATGAATGTGAACTGTATGTTATCCACATGAGAAATGCAGAAATGAAACCTTACTTGTCACTTCCAATATTCCAGTTAATACTATGCAATATTATTGCATATGTAACATAGCATTAAAGACAGAATGACATGTTTAATATTAGACTGTGGTAAGTACACAGTTTAGTATCATTCCATTATTACTAAGGGGAATTTTCTTAACTTGTCTTACTTCACCCACTCTACCTGCAAACACTCTTCTTGTAAATAAGAGTTAAGTACATAAATATATCATCACTACGAAGCGCTATTTTAAGTCAAAGTCTTTTTTGATCATACAGGCAACAGCATTATAGTGCATATTAGTTATTAGAATGTAAGCACAATCACAGCAGATCAAGCTTGAGTAGAATATATTAGTTCTCAGACAAAAAAGCAAGGACAGGTATGGGAAATCTTTTCTTGAAGACTGATTTACACAGCTGTGTTAACGCCATTCCTACCGGATGACTACTTAATGCACAAACCTAGACAAAATGTATGTCGGCATTATGCACATAATCTTGCAGCATAAAGATAATCATAATAGCATTCAAAGACCTTTTGTAGGTATCCACTCTGTCGGCTGAAACCAACATGAGATCACACACGAGCACTGGAGTGAAAACCCCCGAGAAATTGACAGGCGCACATGGTGATACTCGGTCGCGATAGCGAAACGAGGCCGATGTCACCGAGACCAAACGACCCCTGCCCAGCCCTTCCCCACGCCTTCCACAGGGCGGCAGGCGCCTTCCACAGGGCGGCAGGCGCCTTCCACAGGGCGGCAGGCGCCTTCCACAGGGCGGCCGGCGGCGT
>VYZX01020794.1:0-18432 GCA_013401335.1 Brachypteracias leptosomus | reverse complement strand
CCCTCCCCCGGGGCGGCAGGCGCCTTCCACAGGGCGGCAGGCGCCTTCCACAGGGCGGCAGGCGCCTTCCACAGGGCGGCAGGCGCCTTCCACAGGGCGGCAGGCGCCTTCCACAGCAGCAGCACACCGCCGCGCCAACGCAACGCGCTGCCCCGCAGCCCACGGAGACCCCGCAAAGCGGATCTGCAACCTCTCACCCAGGCCCACGAGGACGAATCACGAGTGACCCTTCCCCACGGACAGCGCAAACTCATGAGGCAGCCGGGGACACCAACCCTCCTCGTCCCGAGGAGCCTAGGCAGGGAGCCCCGAGCACCTCACAGTCGCGCCGCCCGCCCTGCGGTGGGGGAGAGGCGGCGCTGCCACCCTGGGGAGGCGTCCTAAGGTAGGAGCGGGGCCGGAGCGGCGGCGCAGGTGGTTGGTGGTGGCAGGTGCACGGAGGCCGAGCCGCCGCCGTCGGGCGAAAGGGGGTGCCTAGGACTGCGCTGGGGAGCGGCCAGCAGAGGGGCGGCCGAGGCTACCTGTATTTCTTGAAGAGCTGGTCGGACTCGCGGAAGCCGTTGTTCAGCAGCATGTTGATGCCGGCCAATGCCAGCTCCGCGTCCTCGATTGGCAGCGGCGCTTCCCCATCCTCCCGCCGCGGTTGTTCCGAGCCAGCCATGGAGACGAGGAGGCAGAAGGACCCAGCTGGTTCTCCTCCACCTATCCGCCTGCCCGTCGCCCCCTCCCGGGCGGCTTGGTGCCGCCTTGACGTGCCCAGAGAGCAGCGCGGAGGCGTCTGGTGCCCGCCGCCGGGCCGCCCTCCCCGCCCTCGCGCTGCGGCTCCACGGTAACCTCCTCGCGCCCGCAAGTCCTCCAAAAGCAGCGGTGCCCACCTTTCTCCCCGCGCGCAGGCGCCGAGGAGGCCGCGCAGGCGCGGGGCTCTCAGCTGGCGGGGTGGGTGGGAGGCGATGGCGCTGGTCCCGCCCAGTGAGCGTCTTACGTGTCAGGGCTGCTGGTCCACTAGCGCTGGGGATGGTGTGACAAGCCCCGGCGGGCGCGAGGCATGTGCTGAGGGAATTTGTGTGTGGAGCTGCTTGTTTTGTGGTCCTTCGGTTTTTTTTCTCCTCGGGAGTGTCTTCCCGCCGCCCGCACGCCTTTCGCCACCGCGCTGGTCCGCGGCTGGCTGGCTGCCGGCAGGCACTCCCTCCCGCCAGGCCGGCTATCCACAGCCCTGAGGCTTCTCGCCAAGCCCACGGAGCTTTTTCACGGGTGAGATGAAGGCGTTGGGGTCCCAGCCGGGCCTTGAATGTAAAGTAATTAAGTTCTTTTCTGGTAATGCAGTTTTCCCGTTTCAGGGAGGTTTTTTGTTTTGTTTGGTTGGGTTTTTTTAAATTATTCTAATCGGTGGCTGAGGACACTAACACAGAAACTAGAGTTCCTCGTTTGTACAGTACTGATTTTGCCATCTCTCTGGTGCAAGTCTGGGAAACTGGGAGATTTCTAGGAATTAACTCTTAACGTCTACCTCTATTAGCAGCAACGTGAACTTGTCTGTGATGCAATTATGTCGTTGCTGAAAACAAAATTATATCGTGTCTTTTTTGGTTTCACAACACTGAAAATACACCCACATTGTTTTCACCCTCCTTTGCAGGAAAATGCTTTGTTGTGCTTAAATTTAGGTGAAGGCAAAGGCTTGTAACGAGAAATATAGCCTTCTGTAGGTGAATAGAATTGTAACGAACAGTGTAACTTTCTGTTGATAATTAACCACCAGTTTAGCCTTCTTTGTAACAAAGATTCATGCGTAACAAGGACTTATTTGTGATGAAGCCCAGAAATGTCCAGCTGCGCAGCCTTGGAGTGTCTAGATAACGGATGTGCAAGGAGGCTTGAGGTCACCATGACCCAAGAACGGATAACAGCGGAATTGAGATGGAGAAAAATACCAATTAAAAGAGAATACTTGTTGAATCAACAAGATAGAGACCCAAGGTTCAACAAAAGAACAAGTGATGAAGACTACAGGTCGTTAGATGGCAGTAAAAGGACTGATAATAACATGGGGTGGAATTGCGCAATGGTGGGCAAGACTATGTTAATTATTTCTGGGAAAGGGGCGGTGAGATGAGGTCTGTTGTAAATAAAAGTCGAACCAAACAGCACGGTGGGGGGAACTCTTAAGGTGGAAAATCCCCAGAGTGACTCCCAGCCGATACTAATAAAGAATACCTACTTAACAATAAAGACTTTTGCTGTTGAGTTAATTTCTTTGTATCAGGCTATTACCTACATCCTGATCTTGCTTCTTGTCAGCTAGGACGTTGCCACAGCTCCTCTTGTGGAAGTGAAAGGATCAGACTTCCCCACCACTACCTCTTGCTAGCATACGAAAGAATGGGGCTATTTTTAGTAGCAACACTTCTTCCTTGTCAAGAAAAACATCTGTCTTTCTGCAAATCAAGTAGCAATATTTCTGTACGTGTCTTACAGGAATCACTACCACTGCCTTGGGAAATACTTTGTACCAAAAACCTCTCAAAGACAAGAGTTTTTGAAAGGCAAGAATCATCTAATGCTGGGAGGCTTCTGAAATCTGTCATGTGTAAATCAGGCCCTTTGGCTGATTTCCAGCTCCTCCATCTTACTTTTACTTAGCAGAGCTGGATACTCAGAGGGGTGTTTAAAGAAAACATGCCTTCTGTTACCATGCACATCTCCAAAACAGCATGCCCTCACAGCCTAGAAATCATCAAGGGTTTGTAGGAAGTCAGCCCAGCATGAATGGGGAATGACATGTTGTCCCATGTATTCACAGGTTATTTGTAAAATTTGGACTCCAGAAATTCAAGCAGCCTCACTAAGAGGAATTTGCAGGATGCACCACCTTTGTTTTCTATTTCAGATATTTGCAAGACACTGCATTCCAGATGAAGAAAATTACTCTTGTAAGGTTATCTCCCATGTAGGATTTTGTGGGTAGGGATTCATGGTGGAGTGGTTTATAATATTCTTTCCCTTAGTCATATATAATCAATTCGATCAAGAAGCAATGAATCTTCATTATGGATTCCCTGAGAACTTGGCATGGAGAAGGTTAATTCCTACTTCCAATATCATTTCTGAGAAGCAGTGAAGAACCATGTCCTTTGTGAAACATCTACACCATTTCTCCAAAGCTAGACTCCTCTTTCCTAGGCTCTGTGTTTGAATAATAGTGTAGCAGGGCTGTGTGCTCTCTGCAACTCTTTGGCCCCATGCACAAGGAGTTAGAATTTCTTGAGGTCTTCTTTCTAGCTTTCAGTTGCTCCAAACGTTGCTCAGGGCTGGCACTGATAATATGTTTTCTGAAACAAATGCTTTCATAACTATCCAGTAGGTAGTTATTAATTTTGAAACTCAAAACATGAATAGCAAAATCAGCTCTCCAGAAACACAGCTATAAATCTGTGGAAAAAATTGTCAGAATGGAACTGCATTTCAGCTGCTCAAGTAGAGAGGTAATGTATTTAAACACCGGTAATGAAGCAGTATGACATCTGCAGTTCGATTTAACAGCTGAGAAGCAGCAGTTTTATACTGCCTATGTTGTTGTGAACTGCACTGGAATAGCGTTTTCCTGCAGAACTGTATTTGAAATCAGTAGGGCTGTAAGTCTCCCTGCCTGCCCTCGAACAGCAGATGAGGTCTTGTGATGGGTTACAGTTAGTTTGGTTCACACGGAGGATGTGGTACCACTGATTCATCCTGCTAAAAATGGCCAGGGGAGTGAGGAAATGACAGTGAATAAGGCTACATGGATGACTTGTATGTGATAATCAAAGCTTATATTTACTTCTCAGTCTACCAACACTCTAAAGATCTTTCTTGCTTGGTTTGTGGTTTGGCATTTTTTTTAATTCCTGGTAGGGTACTGTCATCAGGACAATAGATGGTCATCAGCCAACCATTTCAGCAGAGGGTCCAGTCGATGGCCAACTTTCCCCTTGCTTCACAGCTCACTGCAGTGCAGTATTGAGTAACCCATGTTACTGTGGCCTATGTTACCTCTCTTACGAAAACAGATTCAAGCAAATGGTTTTTAATGACTCAAGGCAAATAAGGTTAGTGATGGTGAGCAAGAATTGTGCTTCCAACAAATTAACTGGCCTAAAATTTCCGAGACCTTTACTCTGATTTCCCAGAAGTTCTTAGCTAGATAAGAGGGAAAGTGGCTACAATATTCACATCTTGTAAGAGATGCAGAAGTGTGGTGGTTTTATAGACCGTTTGCAGGACACTGCTGTCATAGTTCAAGATAACCTGTACCTTTGAATGTTCAATTGCTCTTCCCTTTGACAAGTTTTCCAAGTTTCTGCCCTGTCTTTGTGCTTCTGCCAGAAAGAAATCCTGCTAGTCATCATGTTCACATACTGGTCCCTGGGTCAAAAATTATTTTTCATTGGTGTTTTACCTCTGTAAGTCTAATTGGACTTTAGCACTACTATAAACTCCATGAGCTACAGAGAATGGCAAAAGTTGAAGTAGAAGGGAATAAATTATTACAAAAAAAGCATATTGATTTATCTAAAGCATCAGAGAGAAAAAAGTTTAAAAAAAGAACAGACCCATAATCATATTTTCTTTAATATCATTTTCATACTCTGTAAATTAGGTCCCACTTGTCCCAGGACCCTTCTCCACTGTCTGTGGATGAGGCAATCTAATCCCTTGCTTCTGTCTCAGAGTGCTTTAAATCTGATTTTGCTGAGTTTCTTTTTACCTGTCTTGTTCCAAAACTCTACCTCTGTCCGGGAACAATGGGACTGCACATGATATTTAACTAGAATAGCAAATCCTCAAAAGGAATTCAAAATTACCGGAGTGGATTCTGCAGGTTTGTGTCTGAGACTGAAAAATGTGGGAGATGTCCTTATAATTTTAACTAGTATTTTCAACACTTTATATACATACAAAGTCTCACTTTCTGCAACACAGAGGAAAAGAGTGAATTCCATTCTGAAGGATTTTACTTCTCTCTACTTAAATGAGCAGTGACTCTAACTTAATTGCTGATGATCAAATATTCTAAATCCATTGCTGAAATCTCATCTCCATCTTAAAAGGTGTAAATTGTACTAAGCTTATTGAGCTGTTTCATGAAGGAGTGTCATTTCCACACTAGTGTATTTTCCACACTTATCTGTGTTGGTGTCTGCCAATAACAGCTAGTGACTACATAAATGGCAATATGTTCCCTTTTTGAATATATTATATTTGGTAAGAAAAAAATTACTAAGTTCACAAGTACATTTCTAACGAAATGTACTTTTAAAGTATCTAAAGCCACTTGTTCTTGGGCTTTGTGCCTCACACTGTACCTCTTGAGTTTTGCAGCAATGAAGGTGCCTGCCTATTGTGCCTTGTCACTTAAATATTTATGAGTGGTGAGCTCTACATCTATTATCATCATGCGTTTTCCATACAGCACAGAATCTAAGCAATACTGCAAAGCCAAGCTAATCTTCGGAGCTAACACTCCATATTTTCCTATTAATATTGATTTTAAGGGCTAAAACCTGCCTAAGGATATACAAATGAAATGACTATTTAAATGACCTATCTGTTCTGTCAATAGTAAAGGAGTATGCTTACATAACCTGGTAAAACAAAACAAGATCAATAAGCCTCTTTATACAAAGTCTTCCAAGGATACTGAAATTGAGTCTTTTGAGCCTTTCCTCTGCTTAAAGAGCTGTACAGTAATTACGATTAGAAGAATAACTGCCATTTGTTGCAGTGGACTTCAAAATCAACTGCTCCTTCTCACAAGCTTTCTGTTTTCATTGCCTGTTTTTCAAAGGAAGCATTTTGTGTATGGAAAGCTGTCAGATGGAAGGTGATTGATCTCTCGATCCTGGTCTCATTCATGGCTATCCTCATCTAGTCTGTAACAAGGGCTGCATTGTGGTATTTCTGCACAGAGAAATCACAGAGATGGCTTGGTCAGAGCAGGTGAGGTTCTTGGAAAGTGAAAAAGAAAAGTGAAAGATGAGACAAAGCAAGTAAGAGCAATTTCATATGTTTTTTCATATTTTGATTATATTTGATAATGTTTATTTTTATCCACACTTTTGTTACTCTGATGACCCAATATATAATCAGTCATATAATGGGATAAATTAATGTGCAGTCACAGAGAGTTAGTTTTACTGTATACTAATACTGAAGTTAGTATTAGTATACATGAAGGTGTATAATTTTTGCTATATTAAGTATGCTAAATGACAGAGCTTTTTAGTATTGGGGGTTTTTTTCCCAGAATGTGCAAATGACCAAACATATGCATGCAGTTCCAGTGAAAATGAATACACAAGTGTTAGATACTAACAGCTGCCCTATTCAGGCAGCAGCCACATACTGGCTTATTTTATGAAAATTAATTGGATAAACCTCCACACAAAATAATCACCCTACTTGAATTTTTAAGAGACAGTTTAAAACGTTTTACTTTCAGGGGAATTACTTCCTACAGAGTTCAGATCTACATTTGTTTGTAAAAATACCTGCTCTGTATTGCCAGAGAGCATAAAATGTAAAGCCCAAAATGATTGTCAGAAATCCACCAGTTCTAGGCTATGTCTTTCTGGGGAGTCAAAACAATTTAATCTAGATTGTAAAAGACAAATCTTTGTCTAAATATCTTTAAAATCTTTTCAATACAGAGATTCTACAAATTAATTTTCCTTTTTTTTCTAGCTCCAATAAGCAACAAGGACAATTAATTGCCTCTTTGTTATAGAAGCAGGGGGATATTAGAAAATTAAAACAGATGAGCTTGATGGTTTTGTGTATGGAGAATAAGGTAGGCTGTCTTGTCCAAATCAGAAAATATGAATATTATTTGTCCCACACAATTTTCTTGTTTCTACAGTATGCTATCTTGATTGGGGCCCTATTAATCTTTCACTTTCTAGAACAAATAACAACCCATTCACTTTGTTTTTTCACAAGCAGGCTTGTGAATTTTCAACCTCTAATCATTTTCGTCGTTGTGCTTTGGAGAGTCCCTTCAGTTTTCTTTTATTTTTCATTTATGCATGAAGCCATTTCACAGACCAGATGCATTTGTGAAGAATTTTTCTTTCTATATTCCTTTACATATTTGCACTTGTATCTAACTATATGTATAGTATTCACCAACAAATCATTTGCCCAGTTACTGAGGATGTGCATTTGTACTTTCAAGCTTATGATGAGAAATGAGTAGTCAACAAGGCTATAACCTGTTGCAAACATATCAGCCTCAATAAACACCTTTTATGTTAGTGCTCCCCACCGCCCCATGTCCTTGTAATTTAAAATAATAAAAAATCCTTGTAAGACATATTTTGAAATGTTTGGAATATAATAAACGTCTTGTTGAGGCTTATTTTTCTTTTACTAAGTTAGCAGTAAATATTTTCTCACAGGTGTCAAGCAGCTTGATGTGTAATGTGATTTGAAATGAGATTATTTAAACGTCAGCAATGTTTGTACTTTTTAACTTTCATTTGGGACTTTTGGCATTATATGTGTTTTATACTTAGCATCTTAACATTTTTCACTAGCTTATTCCTCAGTGAGTCCTTCACTACAAAAATGGAATGGCCTCTATTGAACTACAGAGGTTTTACTTTGGCAGTGTTAGATGAAATGTGGTTTTTTTCAGTTTTGAAATCTGCATTTCTTGCCAGTTTTCTTTTTCCTCGCCTGAGGGCAGGGAATCTTTTGTTTAAAATTCTAGTGACAAAAAAGTAGAGCCCATTGACAAGTTTTCTAGAGTGGAGCGGGCAAAGCTATGTGACCTAGCTTTACCCTCTTTGCTTTGAAAGATAATCACAACTGCAATGACCAGTAGTTGCAGTAAACAGAAAGGAACGCATGAAAGAAAGACCTGGGGGGCTGATCGTTAGGTACCAAAGATAGCCAAGAGCTCAGCTTGAGAGGCAGAGGGACATTATGAAGCAGCCATGGCAGAGCTGTGAATCTCCTCTCTCCTGGCATTAGTAAAACCTGCAAACTGGATTCTTGTGCCGGTGTCCCTTTTGTCCTGTTTTCATATTTTCTTATTGCTGTAGTCTTGTAGATAGGAATACCATTTCAAGGTCTAAGAAACCGTCACCACCTGATAGTCATATGTCACTCAGGTATGAGGACACCTTGCCTCACCGGTGTGTTTCAGCAAGGCACTTAAATTGTCCAGGCACTGGTTCTCATATCTATTGATAGGATTGTAATGCACAATAATTTTGTACATTAATATTGGTGGCCATGCTACATCAAGGCATGCAGTAGTCTGTGACTGTCTCAAACTAAAGCATCCTGACTTTCCATGACTGGAGTAGACTATACAGAGTATGTGCATTTGAGCATCTCTGTCAGCAGCCTATATGTCTACAAAGATGGTAAGCTTCTTCCCTTGCATATACACTGTCTTAGCTACTGATATCTTTGTCCCTGATTATTTTAAGTTCCTTATATTTTGGGAGTTTAATCATGTCTTGTGGAACATAATGCTCTGTTTTTTACAAAACCCTTCTCTGTAGATGATCTCTCAGTATGATCTGCAGTATATATCATGAGACTAAAAAAGCCTAAAAAACATAT
Organism: Brachypteracias leptosomus; assembly: GCA_013401335.1. Classification (NCBI taxonomy): domain Eukaryota; kingdom Metazoa; phylum Chordata; class Aves; order Coraciiformes; family Brachypteraciidae; genus Brachypteracias; species Brachypteracias leptosomus. The sequence goes on along the minus strand of VYZX01020794.1, from coordinate 9,822 downwards.
TGAGAGGCAGATGCTACCCCAGATATCAAAGTTTTTATTTCTGGAAATTCATCTGCGAAACTTGTGCTTTGGTCTGAGCACTTTTGCTGCTCACTCAAGAAAATAACTATTTGTACTGTGTAATTTAGAGAACCGTTTAATTTGTGAGAAAAGTCATCATGTCAATTTGTATAAACCTAAAGTGAAGGGATCAACTTCCATTAAGCATGTATTCAGGCAGCATGTATATTTATATACTCTCAGGTTACAGGATTGTTTAGAGGCAATAGCTAAATAGAGCCATGTGCTCAAATAATCTTCATTCTAGTCTTCTTTGCCTTAATTTGCTGTTCTATAATAATAAACATTTGTTTATGTGAATGGACTGTCAGTTTATATGAATGGAAGATTCTTCACATTTTGATGTGTAAAACTATAAGGCAGATATAAAAAAATATACATTTGTCATTTGATGACGTTATTTTCTGCATCCAACATTTAGTTTAAAAAAAAAATTTGAGACTAAAAGTTGACACTTGAATAGCTGGATTTTCAGTTGACAGTTCCGTAATGAAATTAAGCAAAACCAGGAATGTATGTGTTATCTCTTGGTACTTAATGAAATAAGTGGCATGCAGTTGACCAAGGTTCCTATTCTTTAGAATAAAAAGTGATTTCTCTTTTTGCTTACCATTGGGTTTTATCCATTCTTCCACTTACTTATGGAAGCTTAGGCCATTTATCCCAATTGGTTTATAAAATGTTGCTATTTGTGCACTTGTTAATGAAATATGTGAATTAGGAAACATTCTTGAGAGTTAAAGATTCCTCCAAGCAGTAACTCTCAGAATCAGTTCCCACTATGGGAAGTAGCAGCTCTGCAAATGAAATGCTGCATTGCAGATAAAGGGACATGGCAAGTCAAGATTCTGTGTGCATGTATTGGTAACCACAGGAGTGACTCACAAATCTCAACACGCAACAAGATTTTTATTAAAGTAACAGCAGAATAACAAGTTTAATAACCCTCATCTTCTTTAAAGTGTATTTGGATTCTGAAAGCATTCTTACCCTTAAACAGCACAATGCCTTTTAAAACCACTTATTGGGTGACTAATCCTGTACTGACTCACTATTTATTGTTCTACCAAGAGTGTTTTGTGAGACTGAGAACTAAGTACCAACCAAGCATCTTAAACTGAGTTGCATAATTTTAGCTGTTGTGAGTTAGGCACAGCAATAACCAGGATAGTACAGTGAGAAAAGCTATGCTTTTACTACAGGCCATTTTTTTCAGAGTTCCTCTTCCAAACATGCAACAAGGAGAAATCATGTTTTAATTTCTCAGTGAACTTTCCTATATTTCATTCCAGTAGCATTTTTCTCAAATGCTTTTTTTTACTGCAATTTATCCATGAAACATTCATCTCTTTTCCCTTCAATTCCTTCCATTTTAATAGGTTTACCTATTTTCAGAGGGGTTTTAAGTACACAAGCACACATTCTTTCTCACATCTCTTTATTTTATATACCTTTCCCTTGGGGTTCAGTCTACATTTTCTGCTTAGATTCTTGAGCTTCAAATCATACAAAGCACAGAAAAAGATAGTTCATGTATGTTAGTTTCTTTGGTGTAAGGTAGAAACCTAAGAAGAAATATATAAGCTCACCAATGTGTCCGGCTCATTACAAAAGCGGTGAGTTCAATAGAGAATTCTCCCAGTGGCAGCACCAAGACACTGAAAAATAAGAAGGTGGAGAAACACTGACAAATCTAGCATCATAGATCCAAGCACTGTCTTACCATCATGATGAGTCATGGCATTGTAATATGGAGATGCCAGGAGCTAACCACTATGTTTGGGTAACTCAACATTGAAAAAGATGAGTGACAAAAGCATTCATAATGACAAATTTTCCCTGTAATTGGAAGCAGGAGATAGTTTCCTGTGGCTTGTTCCTGTCTTCACTGAGGCCTGCTGACAGCTCTGCACAATGGTATTTCTATAGCTAGGTTGTAAGGCAGTCTAATTATTCCTGATGACTGAAGTGTAATCAAGCGCTGCATCCATCTTCAGGGAATTAATTCAGTGGGTTACTTGTGAGGAGCTTGGAGTAGCCTAGGCTGTGGCTTCTGCCATGTCCTCTTATGGCATATGTTTAAGAGGCTGTATGATTGCGGTTTTGTTTGGGGATAACTCCCCCCCCCCCATTTATTATAGAAGGAAAGCCTAGAGTACATAAGCAATTTTCACATAACTGAAATTGTGAGATGAGTAACCATACTACTGCTCAAATGCTACGGGTCTTGCTGAAGTTAGGTAGGTGTTTTATAGCAAGTAAAAGTGCTGCTGTCCAGTTCCATATGCACACAAGTCTGCATAGCCATTCTGTTTGCTTAAAATGGAGTGGGTCCACATATTTTGTAACTTTCTCTGGGTCCCAAATGAAAAATAATGAGTTCATGAACCCTCACAGTAAAAGCCTTCACATTTTTGACTGGATTTGGTGGTGGAATGTGCTCCCATAAGCACAGCTATACCTGAAATGCAGATGCATGTGACAGTGTTACAGTGCTTGTTGGTGTCAGCCAGTTACAGGCTCTGCATTGCTGTTACAGGACAATTACAAAAACCCCTACATAGTATTCCCCATTGGAACACAGTTGACCTATACAAAAAGCAAACTTTTGTTTTCAAACAGGTCTCTGGGCCTTAGTAAGTTTCTGAAAGCTGCAGTTATAATTTCAAATGACTACTTGATGTGAATGCTTTCTGTAATTTGTGCGAATTTGTTACAGCTGGGAATGCCTACATACTGTTAACACACACACATAAATCCAATGGAAATGTTGCAAATTCTACTCAAGAATGTTATTTCAAACATGCACAGGAATTCTCCTGCAGAGATCATTATGTAGGTATGAAACTCTTACCTCAACAAAAGCCTTGATCAGGCAGTTGGGTTATACAATAAGCAAATGCAAAGAGCCACATGAAATAATCACTGTTCATAAAATCATATAATAGTTTTGTCTGGAAGAGACCTTCAAGATCATTGAGCCCAACCTTAGTCCTAGCCCTATCAACACCACTAAATCATGTCCCTAAGCACAACATCTACCCATCTCTTAAACACCTCCAGGGATGGTGACTCCACCACCTCCCTGGGGAGGCTGTTCCAGTGCCTGACAACCCTTTCAGTAAAGAAATTCTTCCTAATATCCAGCCTGAACCTCCCCTGGTGCAACTTTAGGCCATTTCCTCTTCTTCTATCACTTGTCACTAGGGAGAACAGACCGACCTCTGCCTTGCTGCAACTTCCTTTCAGATAGTTGTAGAGAGCGATAAGGTCTCTCCTCAGCCTCCTTTTCTCCAGGCTAACCAGCCCCAGATGTCTCAGCTATTCCTCATATGGGACATGCTCCAAATCCTTTACTAGCTTGGTAGCCCGCCTCTGTACCCTCTCCAGCACCTCAATGTCCTTCTTGTAGAGAGGAGCCCAAAACTGGACACAGTATTCAAGGTGTGGCCTCACCAAGGCTGAGTACACAGGAATGATCACCTTCTTGCTCCTGCTGACACTATTCCTGGTACAGGCCAGGATGCTATTGGCCTTCTTGGCCACCTGGGCACACTGCTGGCTCATGTTCAGCTGTCTGTCAATCAACACACCCAGGTCCCTCTCTGCCTAGCAGCTCTCCAGCCACTCCTCCCCAAGCCTGTAGTGCTGCATGGGGTTGTTGTGGCCGAAGTGCAGGACCCGCATTTGGCCTTACTGAAACTCATGGAATTGGCCTTGGCCTAGTGATCCAGCCTATCTAAATCCTTCTGTAGAGCTTCCCAACCCTCAAGCAGATTGACATTGTTTTTCCAATTACCTGGCTCAGAATAAAGGATACAGCTACGAACAGCAGACATAAGCTTATTTTATGTCTAATTCCAGTGGATACAGAAATGGTAGAATATGGTTAACAGCAGAGGGAATAAGCAAAGTAATAAATCTAATCATAGTATATAGTATAACAAAAGAAGGAATAAGCCGAGTCAGAAGCTTGATCATAGTCATATGAAAGCCACTATAGTAATTGCTAGGAAGACACATTGTCAAATACGTTACCCTTGTCCTGTCCGGTTCCTTGTCCTGTCCTGCTGTTGCTGGGAAGTCCCCAGTTGCAGTGAGCATTCAAGGGCCTTTCTGGTAATGGGGAAGTCCTATACGGTGCGTCCACCTGTAGGTTGGTCTCCGAAGTTCACTGCAAATGGGACCAGCATTTATACTATTGAATAAACAACTCAGGTCGCATAGGCAACCCTAAAAATAACTTCAAAAGCTGGACACCTGCTATTTTTCCTCCTTATTGGGTTCCAGCCAAGGCTGGCTATGCCTGGGAAGGAAATCAAAGAGGAGGTATCTCTATCTGTTTTGGTTTTAATCATCGGTTTCTCAGGATAGCTGTGTGTCTGTTCTCACAGATAATCAGCTAATTTCTCATTAGAGAAAAATCCTCTGCTGGTTTCAGTCACAAACACACACTGTCCGGTTGTGAGATTCATCCATATGTCAACTTTAGTTCAGGGCCTATTGCTCAGGCCCTAGCACTTCAACACTTCCACCCAGCTTGGTGTCATCTGCAAACTTACTAAGGGTGCACTCTATCCTCTCATCCAAATCATTGATGAAGATGTTAAACAGGAGTGGCCCCAGTACTGAGTCCTGAGGGACACCACTCGTGACTGGTCACCAACTGGATTTAACTCCATTGACCACAACTCTTTGACTCGACCATCTAGCCAGTTTTCCACCCAGGAAAGTGTATGTCCATCCAAGCCAAGAGCAGTCAATTTCTCTAAAGAATGGGGAAACAGTGTCAAATGCCTTACTAAAGTTGAGATAGACAACATCCGCACCCTTACCTTCATCCAACAAGCAGGTCACCCTGTTGTAGAAGGCAATCAGTTTTGTTAAACAGGACCTGCCCTTCATAAACCCATGCTGACTAGGCCTGATCATCTGGTTGTCCTGCATGTGCTTCGTAATGAAACTCAGGATGACCTGCTCCATCAGCTTCACTGGCGCTGAAGTCAAACTGATGGGCCTGTAATTTCCCGGATCATCCTTCCGTCCCTTCTTATATATGGGTGTTATATTGGCTGACCTCCAATCTGCTGGTACCTCCCCAGCCAGCCAGGACTGCTGATAAATGGTGTGCAGTGGCTTGGCAAGCACTCCTGCCAGTTCTTTCAGCACTCTAGTATGTAACACGTCTGGCCTCGTAGATTTATACACATCAATGTGGAGCAGCAGGTCATGGACCAGCTCCTCCTGAATTGTAGGGAGGACATTTTGTTCCTGGTCTCTGTCTCTTGGTTTCCCCAGTACACTGACTTTCCCCAGTACAAGTGTTCCTATTACTAAAGACTGAGGCAAAGAAGGCGTTAAGCACCTCAGCCTTCTCCTTGTCTTTTATCACCCTATTTCCTCCTGGATCTAGTAGAGGATGGAGGCTCACCCTTGTCTTTCTTTTATTGTTAATGTATTTATAGAAACTCTTCTTGTTGCCCTTTACCTCTAAAGCAAGATTAACTTCTAGCTGGGCTTTTGACCTTCTAATTATCTCTCTGCATGACCTAACAACATTCTTGTACTCATTATGAGTGGTCTATCCCTCCTTTCAGAGGCCATAAACTCCTTTTTTCCCTGATTTTAAGCCAAATCTCCCTATTCAGCCAGGGTGGTTTTCTTTGCCGCCAGCTTGTCTTATGGCACACGGGGATGGTCTGTTCCTGTGCCTTTAAGATTTCCTTCTTGAAAAGTATCCACCCTTCCTGGACTCTTACACCCTTCAAAGCTGACTCCCAAGAGATTCTATCAAGTAACCTCTGAAACAAGTCAAAGTCTGCCCTTCGAAAGTCCAGTGTCAGTTTTGTTACCCCCTCTCCTAAAACCTCTAAGAACAGAGAACTTAATAATTTCATGGTCGCTGTTCCCTAGACACATCCTCCACAAGACCTTCTCTGTTCACAAACAAGAAGTCCAGTAGGGTACTTTCCCTGGTCGGTTCACTTACCAGCTGTGTGAGGAAGTTATCCTTCACACATTCCAGGAACCTCCTGGATTGTTCCCTCTCTGCTGTGTTGTATTTCCAGCAGATACCTGGGAAGTTGAAGTCCCCTATAAGAACAATAGCAAGTGACCTCAAGATTTCTCCCAAGTGCTTATAGAATATTTCATCTACCTCACTGCTCTGATTGAGAGGTCTATAGCAGACTCCCACAGCAATATCGGCTTTATTGGCCTTGCCCCTAATCCAAACACTCTCAACCTCATCGTCACTAAACTTAAGTTTGGAGCATTCATAACAATCACTAACATACAGCGCCACCCCACCGCCTCTCCTTCCCTGTCTATCCCTCCTGAAGAGCTTGTAGCCATCAATTGTGATGCTCCAGTCGTGTGAGGCATCCCACCACGTTTCTGTGATAGACATTATATCATAGTTTACCTCTTGCATCATGGCTTCAAGCTCCTCCTGTTTGTTGCTTATACACTGTACATTGATATGGATGCACTTCAGATGAGCTAATGATCCCAACACCTTTTTGCGAGTGTGGGCCCCATTTCCTACCAGACACTTCTCAGGTGCTTCTGTGACTTCTAACCCACCCACAACAGCCCTTACCTCTTCATTTCCCATCATATGTCTATCCCTTGTCTCCACTGAGAAGGCAGAGTGAAAGTCCTCACTATCACATCATCCTGCAAGCCCTGGCATGCTTCCCTTGGGCTTATTCATAGTAGGCCCATTTATATCCCCTTCCCCCTTCGAGACTATCAATGTGCCCTGTTAACTCCTGCCCAATAATCCTTTTTCTCCTCTGGGACAGGTGCATCCCATTTGTTGCCAACAAGCCCTGTGTCTTGTGTATCAACCCATGGTCAGAAAACCCAAAGCCCTGCCAATAACACCAGCCCTGGAGCCATGAATTAATCTGATGGCTCTTCCTATTAATTCCCTCATTCATTCCTGCCACTGGAGAAATAGAGGAGAACACACTCTGTGCTTCTGATCCCTTAAGCAACTGCCCCAGGGCCCTAAAATCTCTCTTAATTGATTTTGGTCTTCTGGTAGTGACCGCATCACTACCAACCTGAAATACCAAAAGCGGATAATAATCTGGAGGCTTCACCAGGGTGGGGAGTTTGCCTAACATGTCCTTAACCCGTGCCCCAGGGAGGCAATAGACTTCTCTTTTAGGTGGGTGCAAACAGCACATTAGGCCCTCTGTCCCCCTCAGGAGGGAGTCACCCACAACAATGATGCATCTGTTTTTCATTTTAGAGCCAGTTTTGATGCTTGGTCTAAGGCGACTTGGTCTTGGTGGCACTTCTGACCTGGGTGAACTATCCACCTCTCCATCCTTCGGCAGGGCCCCATACCTGTTCTGCAAGAGGATCTGGGAAGGTGAGGGAGGCTTTGTAAATGACTCTAAACTGTGTCTCTTGGTTGCAGCCCTGAACAACACCTGTTTTACCCATTTTGTCTAGAAAATTTGACTATTACAGGAGAAATGAGGACAGCTATTCTGGGTGACAAAATAACTGCCTAGAGTTTCATTGCCAGAGGACTCTCTGCAAATGGAAAGACAGGCATAGGATACATGTATTTACTTGACATAATAAGATTTTATAATATGACCTTTATAAGTCTGGAGTGGAAACCATAGGGCAAATGTAAACTTCTTTATAGCTGCAGGGAATAGAGAAGCCAGTTGGGCAACTGCATAGAGGCAAGGGTCAGCCATAGAAAATATCAGCAGTCTGAAACAACTCTCCAGAGCTCAATTACCTCAGATCTGAGAGGAGGAACTAGGAATAAAACCAGCTTATAGCCCCACCTAAACTGCGTTGCAGACTTAGGTGTTTAGATTTGGGTCACTTGCATCATGTCTTATGCAGTGAGCTGTTTCTACTAGAAATGGATATATCAGAGGAAGTTAATCCTAGCCAATTATATTGAAGGGTTTAAGCTCAGCTGTACAACTGTCTGCACAAATAAAAAGATCAGTGCTCAGTACCTCTCAGAGATGCATCCATGAGAGGGCCCTCTGAGGGGAACAGAATAGGAAAGAAGGGGTGTGGAAAGCTATCTTATGACTAATTGCTGTTTGCAGCTGCAGGTAGACATGTGCTTAATTATCTGTTATATGCATGGAAATTTGGTTTGCTGTCACTAGAGTGATATTCTCTTCCATTATACTAAGTACAGCAAACAAAAGGGAAAGGCTCAGAGAGCAAAATAAAAGGGGCCAGGAGTGGCAGCTTTGTGCTATTTTCCTTCCTGTCATATGTTTGGCCTGCCCAATCATTTTCCTGAACTCCCCATCACAGACAGAGATTTGTGAATTGATAGGCTGACCATCTGGTCAGAGAGGAGGTGAAGCCTGAGAAAAGCTGCTCCTTCCAGCTCCCCTCCCAGGGCAGCACTGGGGAAGTGGCTCAGATAGGCTCACAGGCCTGCAGCAGGCAGAGGCTGGGCTGCAGAGGGGCTGAGGCACCCAGGATGCCAGGCAGTGACACAGGAGCTGCCCAGGAGCATGTCACTGAATCTTGGGTTGGAAGGGAGCAGTAGCTGGGCTCCTTGCTGTGACCACTTAGCCTGAAATTGTCCAGTCAAGCTAACAGTCATCACAGTTTATAACTAGCTTCTCTGCTGTAGAATTTCCTTGACAGGGCTAAGTCCTCTCTGAGCAGTCTTAAGGCTTACTTTTCCTTGCGTACCTTTCCTTCTTCAACTATAAAGTCTTCTTCTTTCTATCCATCTTCTAGGTTCCCAGCTGGTTTTTAGGCATTATTTTGTACCGGTAACAAAATACAGTATTTTTTCACAGAAAATGAATTGAAACATTCTGCATTTTAACTCTTTTTAGCAAAGTCCTTTTCATAAGACCTATACATTGTATTCCCAAGATTTAAAGAGAGTAAGCTAAACAAACACAACTAAATCCTTTTCTCCTGTCAGCCCAAATCCAGGAACAATAGAGCTATGTTAATTTATTCCAATCATGCACAGAATCACAGAAGCACCTTGCCTTTATTCTGGTTTATGGCATTCAGTGTCTCTTTGGAAGATTTCACCTATTTGTTCCATCTTAATCAAATAACAATGATGATCATGAGTGGTTTTGTGGTGTCTGTTTTGAATTAAATTTATTCTGAGTATATACACCATGTTGATTCATTTTATCTTTTGTGATAAATGCAATATACATAGATTCAGTGATCACATGTCCTCTTAAGTGGCTCAGCAGTGGGAACATTTCCTTCCTTTGACAAGGCAATATCAAGTTACAAGAATCTGACTGAATACAACTTACCAGGTCAAAATTTGTTCTACTCTTCTGCATACAGGGATAATGAAATTCCCAGGAGGGTTTTCTTTACTTTGAGCCTGGCAAAGGCATGGTGGGATGACTGCAGTTACTTCTGATTCCAAGCAGCATGGGTAAGGGCTGAGCCTGGGCAGGCTCTTCAGACATTCAGGGTGGCCTGAGACCACCCTGCAGTGCTGCCATCACTGCTGACACTTTTCAGGCAGACTAGTTTATCTGCATGGTCTCCTTGCTTCCACCCTTATTGCTGATGCAAATAGCCTTTGCATTTGTTTAAAGTTTCTGTTTATGTATATTTGCATTAAAAGGGCTATCTTAGGTTTTCTGGAGACTATATCCTGCCCTTTATTACATAACAGATCTAATCTGCAATAACAATTCTCTATAAACCCTGGCAATATCATAGAATACATGTCTGGTCTCTAAATTACATCCTGGTCTCTAAATTGGA
>VYZX01020792.1:41942-61957 GCA_013401335.1 Brachypteracias leptosomus | reverse complement strand
CTCCCAGAGCCTTCTCTTCTGCAGGCTGAACAGGCCCAATTCTCTCAGCCTGTCTTCATAGGAGAGGTGCTATTAAATGATTACATCTCTGTAGCTCTCCTCTGGAGAAATTCCTTTGGCTGAGCTGAGCCAAAGCCAGAGGAAAACATTAATGTTCTGGTTTTGCAGAGAGCAGAAGAGGGATAGTGGTACTAACTCTTACCTACCTTTTGCTTCTGGGGGAGAGCTTTTCTTAAGAAGACAGCAGTCTGAAGATATCTACCTGGCTTCTTTCTTCTGTGTATGGTGCTGTGAAGTTACCGCTTCTGTCCCCTTGTAAATGGGGCCTGAAGAACAGGAGAAAGAGTTTAGGAGGATTTCACAGACTTGGAATTACCTTAGAGATCCAACAAAGATTGTGTTTTTAGAGAACTGTAAGTAGCTTGTTTTCAGATCCCATGGAATGAAAATAATGGAGAGAGGAATCTTCTCTGCTCCACTTGACTAGAGCCTAGCAGTTCCAGAAAGGAAAATATTTAATGGTGATCTTGGAAATGGAAAGAATCAGGTACTATATATCCTGAATTTAAATTATACTGTAAGCCACTTTGCAAAAAGAAAAGAGAAAACAAAAAAAGTTCTAGAAAATTTTATCAATTTACCTAATATTTCTAAAAATTACATTGACTTAATAAAAATACTAGATACAGTTACATGGATAAAACTATAATGGAGGTATTTTCATTCAGCTTCAGCCAAAATGCCCAGATCCTTAGGTACCAATGGATATTGAAATTCCCTGGTGTGACCCAGAGGCATACAGCCACTGCTGCTCAACAAGAGTCAGAATTTATTAGTCTACGTCTTGTTTCACATTGAGTATTAATGCTTCTCCTGGATTTGTCTAAGATAAGGTTAATTTTCACAAGAAGCTGGGAGGAGAAACAACCAGGGTAGCCTACCTGAACTAGTCAAGGGGATATTCAACACTCAGTGACATCATGCTCAGGGTGGGAAGGATGGATTGCAGCTCCAGAACAGGCTGAGTGTCAGGTTCTGGGTGGGGAGCAATTGCATTGTGCATCATTCGTTTTATATATTTTTATTAGTAGTATTGTCATTATTTCTCCTCTCCTTGTGTTGTTGTATTAAATTGTCCTTATCCCAAACCACAAGTTTTTACCTTTTTCTTCTGATTCTCCCCATCCCACAGGGGTGGAGGAGGAGTGAGTGAGTGGCCATGTGGTGCTTGGTTGCCAGCTGGACCTAAGTCACAACAGTGCTTCAGATATTTCGGTTCTTACAAACTCTGAGTTTGATTTGTTTAGACATAAATAATATATGTAACTATTCTGGAAGGAAATTAAATTCTGGTCATGCTATTAATTCAAGTTTTAGTGACTACAAAGTCAGCAAGTTTGTAGAAAGTTACTTTCCTTGAGAATTTCTGGTTCCTCTCTGATCTGGTGATGTAGGGAACAAAAGTGAATTTGGAACAGCAATAGGATTTTCAGTAGCAATATAGGAGATCTTTAACAAATGTTATACTAGAAATACGGTGTCTTCAGCTTCAGAAAGGCTAGACTATTGTCAGAATTTCAGCAACAATTCCATTTAGATTATAAAATGGGGCAATGTAAACCTCTTGTGATAAAACACAAGAAAGATTCTCTGTCAAAAAAGCTGGAAGAAATTCCTGAATGAGCTGCTGGGACACTTCCACTGCACAAAACAATGTTTTCACATAACTGTCCCCAACCCTAAAACTTGTAGAAAAGCATCCAGGCTTCAGATGATTAGAAAAGATGCTGAATTCACTGTTTCTCTTTGTAGATATTCCAAACTTTAATTGCCAGCATTGTGAAAAGTGCATGCACTAGTATTGATTTGAATTCCTCTGGCTTAACCATCAGAACTATTGGTTCCTGTAGTGCCTTTCTTTTCTAAACAAACACTGATGCATGCCAGTGCCAATGAATGAATGTGCATATCCTAAGGGAAAGACGATTATTATTCATCAATACTCTGAGCTGCTGATTAATATTTCATGGGTATCACTCAGACTACAGAAATGAAGAAAGAGTCTGTGATGCTAACATGACCCAGATCAGAAATATTTGTCAAAAAACCCAGGACAATTATTATTATTATTTTAAACATATCATTTGTCTCATTCTACTTTGGACTGCTCAGAGAGATACATAATTTTTTTCTTTTTATAGCCACAACCAGATAAAAATATGCTTGTCACATGTTTGCAGGCAGAATTGAGCAAAAAATATCCAGAAAGATAAATAAGACTTAAAAAAAACAACAGAAAGATTTTGCAGCAGATTTTCACCTCTTACTGTGACTCAAGACAGATTAAAATGAGATACAACCTTAGTATATAAGCTACATACCTCTTACCCAATGAATTTAGTAGCATTCTATTTCTTTGTACATTTTTTGCTAGCACTCTAAATTACTCCACAAACCTTTTTCCCAAGTTGCTCTGTTCTTTTTATTGTCAAAGTTTAGGTAAGTTTGCTCAAAATTAAATCATGCAAAATTCCTTGTGCAAAATCCTTCCAAAAATGCACTCGTGGGCACTTTTAAAAACACATTATGGATTGTTTGTTCTGTTTTGTATGGATTTGATAAAAGCTAAGCCTAGAAAATAGGTGGGTTTGGTGCTTCTCTTACCAGGTATTGTCTTTCAGAAAATTGAATACTCTTACCTTTTGGAAGTGAGATAAGGCTAAGAAAGGTAGAGAGAAAGGGAACAGAATATAATACAAAGGAGTCTTAGAAATATTTTTTCCTTCATTTATGTTCACCTGCCTAATACGCACATCTTTCCAAAGATGTTAAGTTTCAAGAAAAAGAAACAGTGATATCAATATTAACTGGTTGGATTTGTCATTCTCACACATTCTCAAAAGAACATGTCTATTTATCTACAGTTTGAAGCACAGTGCCTTAAGAGCAGGGCAAAATTATCTCAAAAACCTGTTTACTAGGTTGGAGCAAATTCTTCATTACCTCTCTCTAAACAGCAGCATGCAGGAGTTAACAGGATTGATTTTGTGCTTTGAAAGCATCTGAATGCTGACCAAAAAGTTAAAAAATTGATTACTCCAATTTTGTCATGTCACTGTAAGCCTTGACAGAGTTACACTGTGTATATCTCAGACTCCTATTTGTTTCTGTGGTCCTGGCACCTTTGTTTATTTGCACTGTCAATAGTATAATGGATTCACTTTTTGGAAGGCTAATTTCATGGTCAACTCCTCCTACACAGTTCTGCTGCATCATGGCAGGTGAAAGCTGGGAGGAGATCTTAGAATTATAGAATCATTTAGGTTGGAAAAGACCTTTAAGATCAAGTCCAATAATTAACTCTTCCAAGTCCACTGCTAAACTACACCCCTAAGCACCGTATCTACATGACTTTTAAACACGTCCAGGGGTGGTGATTCAACCACTTCCCTGGGCAGCCTGTTCCAGGGCTTAATAACCCCTTTCAGGGAAGAAATTTCTCCTAATACTGAACCTAAACCTCCCCGAGCGCAACTTGAGGCCATTTCCTCTTGCCTTATCCATTTAGGCTAAATAGAAAGTCTTAAGATGGGGTAAAACATTTGCTTGTACAGATGCATAGATAATACATTTTTTCACCCTTCAAAGGGAAACAATTGTGTGGGAAAGGGTTTTTTTTAATTTTTAGAAGAAAAATTACATGACAAGTGATATTTCAGGTGCATGAACACACACCATTAAATTCAAAGCCAGCAATTTTGGTTTGTTTTTTTTTTTTCTTTTCCTTTTTCCAGAAGGATATTACAATTATTTCCAGTTTATAATTACTTTTTGCTGCAATTTCTCTAAGAAATTAGAACTATTCGAGTTGTAATGAAAAGCAAACAGCTGTGACTCAAGAATTTGAACTAGTACATGCAGTAAATGTATTTAAGTATTAGTCTAGTTCAATCAAACATCTATTATAGACATCCCTCAACAGGAATACCTGGACACAGTCATCCAAGCTTTGCTGGAACAGTAGCATTCCATAGCAGTTAAACTAGAAGCCACATCTTAGCCACCCAGTTCCAAAAGAAGCTCTGAGACAAAATTTGTTTTGCTTCTCCTCTGGTACACTGTTTGTTTTATTCAAATTGGGTTCCTAAAGCTTTGATTTCAGGATCACATTCCAAACACAGAAGGCAATGTTGTACAATTTGTTTTAAAAACAAATCATCTATCTTTTGAGGTTTGCCTGTGAGAGATTTTGTTCTTGATTAATAGAAGGAATATACAAATGAACCTTTTAATCCAAGCCCTGAAACTGAGCAATTCCTTCACAGCCCTGAGGACCAATTAAAAAACAAACAAACAAAAGCAAAAAAATCCCACAGATTCTGCCAAAAATGTGTAAAGATATTTTCCCTTATTCCCTAAAGAGACCCTGAGGGACTGGAGTCAAATTCTTAAGGTTGACGACTAGAAGGAGCATAACAGCTGGATATTACTGGAGTCACAGAAGATAATGGCAGGGGCTGGCAGAAAGAACTGCCCATTGTAAGTGAAGATCAGGTTCGTGACCATCTGATGAATCTGAAAGTGCCCAAGTCCATGGGACCCGATGAGATACACCCATGGGTACTGAGGGAACTGGCAGGTGAGGTTGCTAAACCACTCTCTATTATATTCCAAAAGTCATGGCAGTCCAGTGAAGTTCCCACTGACTGGAAAAGGTGAAACGTAACCCCCATTTTCAAAAAGGGAAAGAAGGAAGAACCAGGGAACTATAGGCCAGTCAGTCTCACCTCTGTGCCCGGTAAGATCATGGAGCAGATCCTCCTGGAGGCACTGCTGAGGCACACAAATAACAAAGAGGTGATTGGGTACAATCAACACAGCTTCACCAAGGGCAAATCATGCCTGACAAACCTGGGGGNTTGGAACATGTCCAAAAAAGGGCTACGAGGATGATCAGAGGGCTGGAGCACCTCTCCTATGAAGACAGACTGAGAGAGTTGGGGTTTTTCAGTCTGGAGAAGAGAAGGCTCTGAGGAGACCTTATTGTGGCCTTCCAGTATCTTAAGGGGGCTACAAGAAAGCTGGGGAGGGACTTTTTAGGATGTCAGGTAGTGGTAGGACTAGGGGGAATGGATCAAAACTAGAGGTGGTTAGATTCAGCTTAGATGTTAGAAAGAATTTCTTCACGATGAGGGGGGTGAGACACTGGAACAGGCTGCCCAGAGAGGTGGTGGAAGCCCCATCCCTGGAAGTTTTTAAGGCCAGGCTGGATGGGGCTCTGAGTAACCTGATCTAGTGGGAGGTGTCCCTGCCCATGGCAGGGGGGTTGGAACTAGATGATCTTTAAGGTCCCTGACAATTCTATGATTTCTTGGATATTTACCCAATTCTGTTCAATTTTTGATTACGTGGCCAAAATTGAGTCCTGATTAAAAGCTAAAACTAAAAGATGGAAATTTAGATAGACATCAAAATTAAGGGATATTAAACATGAAGGACTTCAGTCTTACGCAAAATACTTATGGTAATAAAGGAAGTTTGAAGAGAAGTTTTACTAGAGAAACTTGTCATACTTTGTGGAACACAAAGGTTGGCATCCAAAGAATATGCAAAATATTAACATATTTCAGAGTAGTAGACTGCCATTGATAAAAGACCTGAAAGTCAGCAGAACCATATGTCATGGGCAAAGTTTCTTTTACTTTCAATTCTTTACTTTTGGTTTTGTTTGAAATAATAAAAAAGTCAAATCCTTGCAGATCCGTAATATTATACAGAGAAATTATTTCCAAATTAAATAATATTATTTACCAAGATACATAAAATGTTTGGGGATTTGAGATTTTGTTTGGATGGTTGCTTTTTTCTTTTTAAGATAAAAGCACACAATTTACTAGATTAGGAATTGAGAAGTAGTTATTAACTTGAGGGAAATTGTATGAATAACATTTCTAGGCAACCGAAGTCCAACAACAAAAGACTTATTTTCTGGTTTGTGTATGAAAGACAGAACAGGAGGAACAGAAAGAACTTAGACAACTCACTTTCTTGCCCATTCTGTTAAAATATTAGGTATTGTGATGTTCTTGTGTAAAGAAAACCCTGAAAAGTTAGCATTAGAATAAGCTTTCACAGGTTATTAGATGTATTAGTTCATTCTAGAGAAAATATAAACACTCACAACCTCATTCACAGCCTCCCTTTTTTCCACAAGTGCTCTTTCCTCCTTCACTCCTCTTCTCTACTATTCTGCTGAATTTACAACTGAAAATTCAGGTAATGTGGATTTCTCTAAGGCAGTTGTAGTTGTTTTCATAATTCACAACCACAAGAACTACCTGAGGTCAGAAGTTGCTTTGATCTTCTGAATTCCAATGAAGCACAATGTCACCTGAGCAGAGGGAAAAAGTGACAGCACCAGCACAGAAAACTCCCAGGGGACTGTTTAGTTCCAAGTATCAGGGGTTTTATATATATTTTCACATGTGGATTTCAAACAGAATTTCATTTTATAAACCTTAAAATGTCCCTAAAATTAGAAATGTGTTTCTTTGATATTGTAAATCAGTTTCAGGGAAAAAACCCACTGTCCTCTATGGGGTGGGATGGGAAATAAGGAGGGAGAAACAACCCACAAACTGCAATCTGGGGAGAATATTTTATCCCTGGAAAGCTAGTGCATACAAGAATTTCTACTAATGTTGCTTCAGCTGTGTACCATCACACAGGCATCTGCAGGAGCCAGACTAATCCTCAGAACTTGGCAGCAACAAAGACAGTATCAAAAGTGATGCAAAAGACCTCTTGCTTGTTTTGGGAGCTACATATGCTGCATTTTTACATATGTTAAACTACAAATTAAGACATCAGTTCATTTTTTCACTTTGCCAGATAGTTTTGTACTATTAGAACAAAAAGGTTTCAGCTTTACCATTTTCTCTACCTGTCATGCTTCTTCCTTAGATGGCTCTCACCTTTGCACATCAGAAGATAGATGACTTTCTATATTAATTCAAGAATTCTCTGAGCCTCTTGGTAAAACATCATACTCACTATAGGCTTTTATACTGTTTGAATAATTTCTTCACATTCTTGTTGACTTTCTTCCTTGTTCATATTTGCAAAATGAAGAAATGCATTTCTTGGAAGTCAACTTACTATATATAAGAAACTAATATACCCACTTTCTTGCCCAGTGTTTCAAGTTGTGCCTTTTTTGTTTATTTACAACACAAAATATAATTCAATATACTTACGGCCATTTTCCAGCCTCGTCAAATATTTTTTCTTTGTATCCTTAAACACTACACATTCTTTTTGCAAGAGATAATGCACAGAATTCCATTGTTTGAATTATCTCTGAATTCATACTAGATTGTGGCAGTGACCAACCCCCAGCCACAGACTCCCACTTTCTCCAGGCAATTCCACTTAGCTGTCTAGAAGTAAAGATATTTTATCCCTACAGCAGCCAAAATCCTCCAAGGGTTGGTGCAAAGTTGAAGTAGTATCTAGCGTGATTTTCTTGGTGTGATTGGAATTTGCTAAGCTAACACCTTATAGTTTGATGTGGCTGGTTACTGAGATCAGTTTTCTCCAAAAGTGAGGGTATCCACCACCATCTATAGAGATGGGAAAGGTCATCTTCTTCACATATGTTCCATTCAGATACTGAAAGCAACAGGAACATGGGACAGGGTTAATCACCCCAGAATCCCTACCCCTAAGCCAATGTTCTCACTTTTCCAGATAAGTCTATAGCAGAAAACCAGCTACTTGATGCATCATGGGTTAATGAACATAATCTTCCATTTCTCTACCACATCCTACGCAAAGCTCACTGCCCCTAATTGATTTATTGATTTATTCATAATGAGAAAACAGTGTGCATAAAGCAGATGCTAAACATAACGAGCCATAACTTTAAACCCAAACGGGATCAGTAGCGTGGCTAACGGAAAATTATTGCTGTAATTTAGTAAGTTTTTAAAGATGCCATGGTGGTAGGAATTGGTTCTTTCGTTAATAAACTCTGCAGCGCATGAGATAACGGGGCCATCTTCTTTCCCTAAAGTATTCTGTGGAGCCAGAAGGAAAAAGATTACCTTTTTTTTGGTAAAAGAATGAGAATGATGAAACCCATGCAGGGTTTACTGTCTGTTCAAAGGAAATCACTAAGCCTGTTTGTAATACACACTGTGGCACATCAGAAGTGCAGTGCAGCGGGACTGCCCTATTGAGCATATCCTATTTCTGAATCTCTTCTGGTTGTACTTACAGCACAGGAAACTGGATTTCTTCAGTAGTCAGAGCAGCCTATTCTGTACCATGAGGAAGAAAACGTCTGTCAAGCAAGAGTATCTTTTAATATGATATTGCTTCCCTATTCAAGGGGATTATGTTCTTTTTCTTCTGCGTATAAAAAATGCGGGCTGATTTTGTCAGAGATGAGTCTAACCTCCAGAAAACGAAGTTCAGAAGGACTCACATGCAGAGGTTCATTTAACCCTAATGTAGGGACCAGATCGAGAGCTGGACACAGTTGATTTCCCCTTAATAGGAGCCAAAGCTTTGTGTTTTGTTATGGCTCATCTTTACTCCTACTGCCTTCTAATCTAAATAAATAAATAAATCGGAGCAACTCCTTTTCAGCCACAGGCAGTGCACAGAAAAGAATAAAAGCAGGTTATACTGTAGCAAAACTCAGCTGGAAAGTACCACATAGAGAGACGTGGGAAGCCCAGGGACTGAAGCAGAACTGAGCTGGGGCTGGCAGCCTGGACACAGCCTGGAAAAGCTGAAGAGCTCCTACAGTGCTGAGCCAAGGTGAGACATGGTTAAAGCCAATAACGAAGAACAGTTCCAGCTTCACTCTTGAATAAGCTGCTCACTTTTATTCTTTCTGGCCATTTCATCATCTCTCTTTTATTTATTTATTTAGAGCACAAGCAAGTAAAGTCCTTGGCTCTGTTTCCTCCTCCCCCTTCTACAGGAAATTCTAGAAAATAACTGACACAGATTCTAGTTCTTTCTCCTCACTTTAAGCATTCATTGGCTGCTGTAGAAATACAGCTGTGCCTTTGAAGCTCAAAGCTAGTTTAATTTTAAGAAGAAATTTAAACAGATCTGGGTTTTGCTGGGTGTGATGAATCTCTTGATACTTTCAAAAAGATACAGATATAGCAAGGAATTTTTTTGCAGTATTTGGAATTTAAGATAAATTTACTTTCATTTTAAAATTATGATTTGGAGTATCTGTATTATGTCTTATAGTAAGTCCTTGACTAATATATAGACTTTGAGTAGTATTTGATGCATTTGTTAAAACAATATGTAGAGAAAGCATTATGAACTGTAAGTATATTCTACCAAGCAGCAAATAAAGAAAGATGAGAAAGAAAGCAGAGCAAAGAACAAAAGGGAGTGAGAAGGAAAAAACTAGTACTTTAAATAAAGGGAATTGCAGTGATTGTAGTTTATGTATTATGTAATTCCATGTAAACCTGTATGGAATAAAGGTGTTCTAAATTTTTATCTGTAGAGACTTTTGCACCAATAAGAGCATCAATTTTTGGAAAATAAGGAGAAAAGTTTTCATCTGTCTTTAAAAGACTAATCCCCAATTTCTCAGTCTAGAAATATTTGAATTGTAGAGGCAAGAGGCATGTCTGTGAAATGAACCGTGAAGCGTATTTTCAAAATAAGGTTTTCAAATTGGCATTTAGCCACCAACCAGCTTTCTTTAAATGTTGCTTTAGCAGAGACACTGAGATCCGGTGCTAAAGCCACCGTGGTTTTAAAGAAAACCTGTTCAACTATTGGTTAAAAGAAAAGTACTTACAAGCTGAATATTTACATAGCACTGTCTTGTGAGCTTTGTACTGTATGTCCATAATAAAGAAAAAAAATCTTCATAGTTTAACAGATATGATGTCCTGTGGATTTAACCATGTTGTCTAAGCAGTATGAGGACATGAAAATTTAAATCCTCTGAGAGCTAGAAATGGCAATCATGCTCTACCATTTAAATGAAAAAAAATAAGGCATGATTTGAGGACAAGGCTAGAAAGAGTGCTTTGCAAAGCTAGAAATGAACTCAAATTTCCTAAATTTAAGCCCAGCACCTTAATTGCAATAGCCTCAGAAGTCTTGGAACACTGCCATCTAATTAGAGCAGTAAGACCTACAGAAACAGGAACATTTAATTTTTTCTTTTCTGTACAAGGCTTACAATACCATAGGAAAAGTCTAAAGATACTCTGAGAGAGAATATTCTGACCACTCTGGTTTTATCTTGCCAAAGGAAGATGCCACTGAAAGATCTCAGGGAATATTGTGTAGGAAGAAACATAATTATAAGCATAGGAACACATCATATTTTCATGGTGTAATGAGATAAACTGATTTTAGTGTTATTATCTGTTATTTGTAACTCAAGACTTTATCCTACCTCAGCTGACTGACATAATTGGGATTCTGCGTTCTCTATATGAAAACATATTTCTTCACATCTCTGAAGCTCCAAGAAGTGGGGGAGGAACATAACACCTTTGGGCTCAGAGGAAGAAACAACAGGCTGAGATTTGAGTTAGTATGTTTTACATCGGCTGCTTCTCCCAACACTGCATTAATTTGAACAGAAAACCAAGATGAATTGAGAGACCAGTAAATCCTTTTCACTGCCACTGTTCCATTAACTACTGCCAGAATATGGTAATTTGAGGAGATGCCATTTTCCTTACTATCACAAAAGACATAGACACACACTTTTCCTGTAAATAAGGAAAGCTATTCTAGTTGTAAGGCAACACGACTTTTAAGGAGTTAAAATGTTTAAAATACAATCAAATGTCAGTAATCATGCCTTTAAGTTTTATTTCTACTGTATTTCATTATGAAAGACATGGAGTTGAAAAGTCTACAAGTTTGGTAAGGACATAAGGCCAGATGATCATAATAATCTCTCACGGTTTTAAAGATTCACAAAGACTGGTTCCTCCTGGGAAGGAATCTCTGGCTAATATTAAGCAGGTGTCAATTATCACTTCATATCAAAGTTTAGGTATGGACCACAGCTCAACTACGCAAGAGCTGCTGACCTGAACCATCTGATCTAGGGTGATTGCCAGCGTAATGAATACCTTGGATCAGATATTAATGGAAATATCAAGCTAAGAATAACGGCTAAGACTGTGACACCTTGAAGAACAACTGTGTCAGGCTAAAGAATTGAGATGAAGATCAGCATACAAGACAGTTATGATTTTGGAAACACCAGATGTGAGTGAGACCCTGTAGTCCATTGTTCTTGAAATTTGAGTCAGGAGGATTTATACTTGTGAAGGCCACATGTTTGCAAAATGGAATATTTGAAGAAGATTCAGAGGACAAAAACTACAGAATTAATGAAGTTAGTGTCTAATTTAATAGGGAATAATGAACTAAGCATAACAGAAGCAAATAACAATTTTTTCTTGTGTTTATATCTTAAAATGTAGAAGCTTTCAACTTCTATAAAGCCCTGTATTTATTTTGTCAATATTCATAGAAAAATAAACAAACCCTGACTAGATTGGAATTGGAAAATTATGCTTTCACAAATAATGATGACTACACGCTATGTTACCGCCTGCATAAAATGTTGGGTTTATGAATCTCTTAATCAAGCTGTAAAACTATTTCTTCAAGCAGGTGAAATGAAAATAAAGAGTATAAAGTTTTTGCCTAACCAAACTTGTTATTTTGGCTATACCTTGCTCCTTTCCTGTTTAGTGTGCTAACATATACTATGCCATAATATCTTGGCAACTAATTCAGTATCTGGAATTGTTCTCTCATAATGATAGGCTGATGCCTAACGCTGAAAGAGGGAAAAATCTGTCCCTGCATCTACCCCCTGCCCCCAATTATGTCAAAATAAAATGAAACAGGAGGACTGTATCTTCCAAGATATCTATCACAAAAGGAGAGAGGTATGTACATTTTTCAGCTGTTGCACTGGTCTGCCTATACCCAGAAGCATGAGATTTTATTATCTTGATTTGACCAAGCATAAAATACATTTTGTGTCAGACCTGGAATTATCCAACCCTATTAAAATCATTTTATAAAAAAGTATGACTGTCAATTACTGAATCCTTCTAGCAAAGGGTGCCACGGGCTATGATTAGATGCTGCATAAGTTTCCCTTCTTCCTAATTATATTAAAAAAATATACCTACTGTTATTTACTGGTTTACTTGTCTGTCTTAGCTCAGAAAACAGAAGCACAAATGCAAGAGGGCCCAGGCATCTATAAGATGAATACTGACTGACTCTAGATGACATACTTGCTAAGTAAGGTACATGTCACTGACCTTTTGCAGCATTACCAACATAGAAGCCAATCATGTCCACCATGGATTCTTAACTGCTAAGAATAATGGATTTAATTTGATTCTAAAATACATAAAGTCTATATAGTAATTATATCTATATATAGATTCTAAAACATATATATAGTAAAGTCTATACAATGGTATATTTATAAGGCAAATAATTCTTAGGTGCCTATTGTGATTTTTTAGATGCATGTATATATAAGTTCTTAAAAATTAATAAAAATTCCGTAGGTACTTAAGGAAAAGCAACCATCTTGAAGTTAATCATTCACAAAAATGAAGGTACTTTTGTTTACCTTTATAGGGACATTTCTACTTTTATTAAGTTTTAATTCTGACTTCTATCAGGAATCTCATTTTAATGGAAGTACAACACCATCAAATACAAGAAAAAAACATGATGTATCAAACTCCACCAAGCAGACAAATGAGCTGTAGAGAGCAGAACATAAGTATTATTTTGATATCTCTGGTTAACCGGAGAATAACAAGTGATCCTATGCAATAGACACGATTAATTGGTATATTCACTTCCTATTGAGTACACATCCTCTCCTTTTTGCAGTATTCATGCCATTCATTCTGTTTACATGTATAGACCATATACCAGCTGGAGATATTTACCCTGTGTTGTGCTGGTTCAGCCATCATCATTTTATGCTGCCATCAGTTCCTGATCACACAGGTCAACACTGAACTCAGCAACATCCCCTCAGAAGTCTTCTTTCAAAAAATCCTGCCACAGGTTCCTGTGGGCCCAGCTCATCCACTGACCACTGTGGTGCCAGCATCTCCTGCTGGACACAACAGACGGAGATGGCTCCCTCAGTGGCCCTTCACATGGAAGGACACCACGGAGAGAGCTCAGCAAGGTGCAACCAGCCCCAACAGAAGCTAAACCCAACAGTAGGCTCTTCCAACTGATCAGCTCCTGGTTGATATAGTCCTGGCCTCACCCACCACCCCAACCACGACCACCTGGGTGAGGCAGAGACACAGAGACACAGGTGGGCCAGGTTCTGCCTCTGGAACCTGAAGCCAGTGAGGGAAACAAAACATTCTGCTGGGTTGTGACTCATCCACAGGCCAACTCCAAGTTGGGACTCACAGCTCAGGCCCCAGCACTTCACCCTGTCATAGCAAAACAAACCTCTGAAGCTAACTTTCATTAACCATTCTAGTCATTCTAGTTACATTTCAACTAAATCCTTGATAGCAAAGCAAACCCAGACCCTAAAATTCACAAACTGAACTCTATTTTTCAGTTAGGAGACTGCTATACGTCTCTTCAGCTAAGGAAGTTTACTGTTGTAATAATTCATGTAGCAAATTCTACTAAAAAATGTTTAAAAAGGAACAATTATGTGAGAAAGTCAGGTTCATTCATTAAATCAAGTGCATTTTAGTGCAGCAGACTAAAGGAACTTGACAATCAAGAACCTGAAAGCAGTAAGAAAAGCTGCTGGTACAAATAACTCATTTATCTAGGAAGCAGGATTTTGTTTGTTTGGGCTTTGTTTGCTTGTTTTTTAAATAGAGATTCATTCTTCCTGGATCAAACTAAACTTTGCAAACACTGCTTATTTGCACTCTTTTTTCTGTATAATTGAGTGAAAAATTCATGTTTAAAAGAATGTAAGGACAGAAGTTAGCCAAGTACATCTAATTTTTCATACAAATGTACCCACAATTTAGCCAGAATTTACTCAAAGAAGTGGTAAATCAAGACCTAGAGTCAATTGAGTTCTCATTTCCCTAGAGAAACATCAAAATGAGCAGTCTCGATACTAGGTCTGTTTACCAAGGCAAGCCACAGTTTTCATGAATATGCCTATTTCTATTAAACAGAGAAATCAGGAATGAGAATAATCCTGCTTGTTAATTAAATGAAGCATAACTATTTACCAGCTCTGTAGGGTACTGTTTATCTGGCTTCAAATTCAGGAAGTATAAAGATAAATTCTTGCTGCTAAATGTAGATTTTTCTATCAGATTGAATCGTGGACCTCAACTTGATCAACAAGGAAATCAGAACCTGATCCTTCCCATTAAGCTTTGTCAGGCTAACTCTTCACAGATCCCAGTCTCTGTTTGTTTCCTTCTAGACGATGGATTTTATTATCCTGTCTTTTAGTGTGAGTCCATCTTTTACTTTGAGACAGGAGAATTTGAGGAAAGTTATCAATGGAGGGGACCACGCCTGGGACATATAAGGTCATTTGTAGAACTAACTTAATTAGGTGATAACCTTTCCATATTACATTGGCTTTTTTCAAGATGGAGGTTACAGTATTGGTTTCTTAGGAAATTTTCTGCTCAGCTCTTGTTTACCCAATGATGTAAATTTATTTATGCTTTTCAGCATATACAGTTACTAATTGTAGGTTTGGCAGATGAATTGTTGAGAAGCTACCTAAACGTGATCAAGGACAGCATGGCCAGCCTCCACAAAAGGATATACTAAATAATTCTTAGCACAGAAGTCATTTCTTCCTTGCCTAAAGGATAATTATGTTAACAGTACTGACCACTTGGAATATACAACAAAATATTTCAGCAAACAGATGTACTGAAATGCCTTTTGTGATGACACTGCATAATTACTCCTTTGGACAAACCATGCTTTTCTTAAAAGCCTATTTAATTTATCTCAGAGGTTATGCTAATGGATGTCTAATAATATCTCAGATTTCCTACTTGATATAGTGAACATTATTCTGAGTTTAATACCTCTGGACAGAGGACTGTATACTGCATCTGCCCTTCCATTTGTGATGTTTCCCAGGAATTTGGAGTATGATAGGCTGGCTTCTTTTAATTGTTGCTCAAAACAACTAGAGAAATGCTGTCGTATTCTTTTGACCTTATTATCTGTATCTTGGGAACATGAGCTGAACTATGAAGAGCAAATAAAATAACTTTAGTTAAGTGATAATAATTATTTTTTTTTTAAAAAAGAGTGACCTGAAACTGCTACCTTGCTATCTGTCCATATTATTGAATGAATAAACCCAGGTCTGGAGCACGAACAATGCTCAGAACATACATCAGTACCTAGAGACTACCTGGGAATTGGCACTCCTCAACAAAGCAGAAAGTCATAGTACTGAGGTAATCTTTACCATTTGTGAGTAATACCACCAAAATGCCACCATGGGTCCAAGACCCAGACTATTTTGCTCAGTACTATAAAGAAATAAAATCTCATAAAACTGGCAAGGAAAATGTATGAGGACCAGTCTTTCAGAAGCAAGCCTGTCTGCTTCAGGCTAATCAAAGACCATTACAAGGTAATCTAGCATTTTGGATCATGTCATGTAATACGTTGTTTTATAGGAATTTCAGCTTGTAATTGAATTCTCTCTGGGTTCAGCAACAATGTATCTTGGAGCTTTTACCAGAATTCTTTCAGAAAGCAGGAGTTCATACATTACGTGTTCCCAAAAGGAACACACCTCCAAAGGTAAATGCTATTACTTTTTAATGATAACAGATGTTAACTGATTCCAGCTAAATAAATAATAACTATTCTTGTCTTTGACGATTGTAAACCATCTGAAAGGAATATGGAAATCATCTCTGCAGTGATTATTACCCCACTAACTCTATCAAGTTTCAACTGGCACCTGATGCTATAAAGAATCCGGACAATCAGCAGGTAAAGGAGTCATCAAAAACCATCCTGAAGCTTCCACGGTGCAACTGTTCAAACTGCATCACCCAAACAAATGTTGATTAAAGTAGAATGGTTTGCAACAGCATCTTACAGAAGACATGAAGAGAAGGAAATGTGCTTTTCAAAGACCTCTTATAATACATCTAGTAGACCTTCAGGTAGGAAAAATAATATATTATCACAGTATGATAATATATTACCACAATATGATATATTCTTTTTAGTTCCTTGTTTATATAACTCTTATTTAATATATGTTTAATGTTATAAATGACTTAAAAATATATTAATCACTGTATTGGAAGGCATCAATATTATGAAAACAGTTTATCCCTACCAAATTAGCACTTATCAGAAATTGCATCTGAACAGCATTCATAGATAAGACATATTTGAAAAAACAAAAATCACTGAAGTTTGCTGCCTCAGTGATATCACTAGATGGATGCACGATTTTTGGATCACTGACTATAAGAAATATGATCAATTATGATGATTTTTTTTCCCTTCAAAATGGAGATACTCACTGAGCTGGAAGTTAAGCTGAAAATTCAATACCACTTCTGATAAAGACTACCAGGAACAAATACACTAAGATGGGAAGTGCTTAATTGTACCACATTTCATCTCAGAAGCTGCCCACCTAAAAATCACATGTGGAAAAGAGGTAAGGACTTTAACAGCCTTTAACAAACTAAATTAGACAAAGAATCTCATCTCTATTGGTGACCAGTAATGGTTGTTTAGAAAATAGCCTAAGCACCAGGTTATAGCTACTGTGTCAGCTCTTAGCATATCAGTGCTTTAATAAACTCAGTTATTATTTTTTTTGCATATATTTGTCTAAACCCTCTCTCTAAGGCCACCTATAATGTGTTTTGAAACATATTGTGTTTGTGAGTACTAAATCTTTTTCTTTATTATTTTAAAATTAGAACTGCTACCTTCTAAAGGGCTCTTCTTAAAAGAAATAGCAATAATAGTCTGAATTTTTTTTATTAATAATTTCAAAGATGCCATTATATCTCCTTTCATGCGTTCTTGTATACAGAATTTCTCATTGTAAAAAAGCAACCTCATATCTCTATGTGTTGTTTTCTATTTTTTCTTTTTCTATTATAGCCTGTTTTGAGACAGGATTAGCAAAATTTTTTAAGACCATCATAATAATGTTTCCCTGTTTTATTTGGTCTCTTCTGAGTAGTTCCTACAGGTGTAGGTTATCTACACATTTAAGGTTATTTACAGAGTACACTGTGGAATAAACAAAGGGAGGTTCACAGCATTTCTGGTGAAAATGTGGTTTTTAATTGCTTAATGGACTATATATTTGGACAACACTTTAAATCCTACTTTATTTACTCTCTTTTTTTTTTTTTTCACATTCTTTTTTTAATCATGAAAGGGATTTGGAGGGAAATTTAAATATGTTATATCTGTTAAATTGCCTATATTGAATGCTTCAGGAAAAGTGAAAGAATGGTAGATTGATCTTTCTTTATAAATAATGTTCCACACACTTCCTGGAGCACCATTGCCACCTAGATACCATAACATTTTAAGATTATTATTTCTGAATATTCTTGGTACCCAAACAAGAATTTCTGGTTAAACAATATGTTGCCTTATATTTAGAAAAAAACAAATACATAGATATTAAAAATAAAAACGATGGATCTGTGCTAGTGATATGTTCATACAGTGGGAATAAGAAGGAAAGTATTTGATAAAGACTTTATGGGCTTTTTTTTTTTTTCCAATGAAAAGACCAAAAAAAAAGACCAAAATATATTAGTTGCTTAGAGGTCTTTTTTAAAAATAAATTAAACCAAAGCCAGATAGTAGAAGGTATCCATATAGTTTGAACTCTTTTATGATATGAAAGCTATTTATTGACCTTCTCTTCCTGGCATAACTGAAAATAGTTATAAACAAACCCTAGCAACCCTCCTTCCTAATAAAAAGATAGCACCGTGGTGATTTACTCAATACTTGGGATAAATGTAATTATTTTGCAAGTTGTAGTTGTAGAAAACAAATGTATCTGTTATTAATCAAGGGGGCCTTTGTCAAGCTGCTTTGAATTTAAAGAATTTAAAGCAAGTTACATTAGTTAAAAATGATTTGATGCAACTGCAATATCTAAATAGAGCTGTGGAATGGACGTGCTTTTTCTTTTTAAGACTCTGACTGAGGATAAAGGGAGAATTCCCATTCACAGATGAAAGTGGATTAACCTCCTACTCTTTGCCTGTCCACTGAGAGTTCCATATCAGACAGGAGGGCTGCTAAATTGAAGCAATCTTGTGAGTCACTGCACAGTCGAATAATTAAAGTAGAAACAAGTATAATGTTGCTGAACAAATAATTTTCTGCTACGAGGCACAGAACAGTTTAGTGGTATTACAGGATACTCAGTCACCCTGTGGCAGGAATGGAAAATTACGTAAGCTTCATTTAGAAAATTATTTATCTACCAGACCAAAATTAATTTAATAGTACCCAACTTCATAAAATGTAGCCAGGTTATTTCCAAAGATTGGAATAAGCGCTGAGTAAGAATTTTATTTGGTTGTACTTTAGAAATATTGCTGCAAAACATAGATTATTAATAAATAAATAGACTATCACAGAAATGCACAAAATACCCATAAGCAAAAATTACTCTTAGCCATTGAGAGTCTCCGTTATCCTCAGCACTAGAGTAAATTTTCAAAAGTGAACATTAGACATATTTTCTCTCAGTTTATTGCAGAATTTAACTGGATGTTTTGAATATCATATTTTCCTATCAACAGATGTACTTTCAATAAACTGTCAGAAATTTAATCCTTTTTTTAAAAAAAAAAATTTCAGCTACATCCTTCCAATTTCCCTAAAATCAAATCCATAGATTAGAAAAATTACATCTGAGCTGAACTAACCGTTTCCCCAATAATGATTATTCGAACCATTCTGTAGTAGCTTGTGGAGGTTGTTGCAGATTACTGAAGCAATATAATGAAGTTGAAACAATATTGCATTTTTACCATAAATAGTAAGTGGACAATATCTTTTGTAATACTAAAAGAAGAATCTTGCAAACAGTATCTTCTTAGAACAACGGTTATGTATAACCTTGGTATAATGAAATAGTCATATGGAACTATATAAACATTTTATTACAAGACAAATAACTTAGATGTATGGCCAAACACAGGCCCACCTTGTGAAGTATTCCACCATCCATGGATCTGTCAATGGATCAGTTCTCACACTTCAAAGCCTGATTAGCTGTGCAGTACTTCATGTTCCTGTGAATAACCCACTGAGGTACCTCTGTGCACAAGATACTTCTACCTACATATTACATCTCTGCATGTCTCTCCCTAACTTTCTATTAGGATATTTTTCTGGTCATTCTCCATGGTTCAGCCCTGCAGACTTCCCTCTGCATCCTAGGAAATTGATCTTAAAATTTTATTTTCCCATCTTACTCCATAGTTTATCTGTCCTTAAGTGATACATAACACTTCAGAAAGCCATGCTTCCTTTTCCAGTCTCTGCCTGGACACAATAAGAAATTCTTTTCAGCCATCCTGACATTGTTCCATCAACTATCTTCTGATCTATCTGAACAATTCTTACAACTTTCAAATTTTTTTCAACCCTTAGGGTGGGGCAATACAGTTCCCCTTAAGCTTAAGTGCATCTATGCCCAGCTTTGTAAGCTCCATTCAAAAATTCAATCCAGGGTAGAAACATCTCATGGTGTTCTTATCTCTGGATCAAAACCTAGCTCTTGATTGGATCTGAACAACTCTACTGGAATATAATAAATAACAGAAGAAAAATTTTCATTTTGAAGCCTGAGCAATTCTGTTCAGCAATTAAAAAAGTATGAAATCTACAGTTAATACAAAGTAGAAGTGTAGTTAGAAATGGGGTAACAAAATGATAAGAGTTGTATTTATCCTTCA
>VYZX01020791.1:57195-74097 GCA_013401335.1 Brachypteracias leptosomus | reverse complement strand
TTTAACAAATTGCCAACACTCTGAAGCTAATTATCATCCTTTAAACAAGCACAGTAGCTTACTGCGTTTATCCTTCTAAGCTACTGCAATGTACAAAGAAACAGAATAGTCAAAACTAGCGCTGATTCGTTTAAATCAGCACTCAACAATTTCTTCAAGTCTGGTGGAATACTGAAGAAATTTCTGCAAACTTAAGACATTTAACAGAATTGATACAAACTGATACAAATATTTAACACTGATAAAAAAACCCCTCACTAATAAATCATGTAGTTTTATAGATAATTTAACAGCTAGTACACAATTATACACTATATATTGCTATACCTGAAGTAATTTGCTTTCAATGACAAAATTACCCAAGGAAATTATTTTCATCTAATAGAATTCATGTGTACCATTTTCTATATTACNACCCCTGTAAACAGCATCCCCTAGATTCTCAGCATGTGCAACAACAACAAACGCCTCCAGGATCATGTGAAAGCAACAGTTTGCTTTACACACAGCTTCTGAAGCAAAACAAGGAAGCAAGAACACTGCTTCTTCAGCTGCTATTTTCATAAAATGAAAGCTCCTTCACTAGTCAGTGTCAGCTTTTATCTGGATACTCACCTACGAAACCATATTATATTTGCAGATGCTCCCAAGAAAATGCTTGGATTTTAAAGAATTGTAGGCATGTATATGAAAAAAAATATATACTTAAGTTATACAACAGAAATAAAACTCCTTCAAATGGAAACCAGTATCTGATTTGATATCTTTATGGTACCATTCCAGCAAAAGAATATTACTTATCCTATCTTACAGTTTATCTCACCGTAAATATTTCATAAGATTTGCAGAACTCCTGCTAGGATGTTCAATTTGGGGGCAAAAAAAAAAAAAATCAGTGACAAATATTTTTCATTTGCATTTCAACAGAATCTGCATTATTGACTCTGGTCTGCTAGAGTACAACACCGTCTATGTTATACTTTCAGAAGTGCTATTTATATATTGTAATTCTAAGAGCTTCTCTGTTTCCTTCCAAGAAAATAAGTAGTCTTTCATAATTGGTATCATAAAATGTTACAGCATCACAGTATCCATATTGTTTCACAATGCTTTTAAACAATACTGACCTGCTGGATGAGGTCTTTTTTTCAGGTTTGCTCACGATATGGACATTGTGACATGGAAAAATCTGTTTTTTGTTGTTCAAAAACATATATTTACATTGTTAAAAAATTCTGTACCTGTTTCCACCACTTTGTTTCTAAAATTGCTTTATGCTGCTTTTAGCATCTTCAACAGAAAAAGGTAAGAGAGCCAGGATCAAGGCCTCAGATACACTAATAAGGATGTTTCTGTAAGATTTCTTAGATGGAAATGGGGGAATTTGGAATCCAATTAGGAAACTAACTAGGTGATGGTTACTTAAAATGGCATATTTTGGTGGTCATAAGAAACCTGTAAAATATTTACATGATCAAAAAGAGGACAGGTTAGAACATCCCAAAACAACAGGAAATGAGTAACCTCATGTGCAAAAGTACAGACAGCATGCAAAAAAAGCCTAATAAGCAATGCATAAATATTATGTCTAGTGCATAGTGTAGTTAATTTAAATAATATGTAACAGTACTTAATTTAGCAGCCTCTTGACATACAGAACCATGAAATATACCTGTTATTAGATCCAGGATTGCTTCCCAGTTCTCCATTCTAGATGCAAGCCATGGCTATATCCTGAAGCCCTATCAAATTCAAACACTGGTGAGAGAGATCTCTCTACTCCTGTGTGCTGCTCTCCAAGTAAAGAAAACATAGGCAGAGAGGCTGCAGGCTAGGCAAAGCATCATGCAGCAAGTCCCTCAACCTAACTGCCCAGAATCAGAATCCTGAGGTACACCCACATATGTCATTTGTACATAGCAACAACGCATAAGACAGTATTTAGTTTCATTTTACTAAAGGTTTATGCCCTGTGCCATTTCTTCAACAGAGAGCAACATTCAGAGTATTTCAATTAACATCTCAGTATGAGCAACTTACTTTTATTTCCAACCAAGGCCACAAGTGGCTGTGTTTCTGATTCTTCATTCACTTTTTTTACCACATTATACCAGTCTTCTAAATTTTCAAAACTCTGGCCGTTGCTAATATCATAAACCAAGAGAATACCCTAAATAAAAAGATACATTTTAAACGTTACAGGTTGCAAAAATTTTTAACAAGGTAAAATTTGCATCAGTCTAAACTATTATTATCATAAAATAGAGCAATAACACATAATGATATTGTATCTTTTGAGGAATAAAGGAATTATAATTTTCTGTAATAAACATTTTATTAGAGTATTTCTCATGCATTCCATGTGTTCCAAATTCAGACACTAACTGAACTACAAGGGCAGGAAAAAAAGGGCAATTCAGTAAAGAGCACAATTAGTTACATTAAAAATATTCCAAACAGCATATGCAGTTTTCATTTTTCATAAATGAAAAACCCAGAAAGCACTTCACACTAATAACAAGATAAAAATCACACTGGAGAAGGATTTTAGCTAACAGTATTTGTAGTTTCACTGTTTCCTTTTTGGAAAACAAAGTTAAAAAAAAAGAAGTTCAATCCTATGGTTCTTTTGGTTCTTTTATCAGAAATAGTGTGACCAGCAGGACTAGGGCAGTGATTGTCTCCCTGTACTCAGCACTGGTGAGGCCACACCTGGAATACTGTGTTCAGTTTTGGGCCCCTGACTACATGAGGGACATTGAGGTGTTGGAGTGTGTCGAAAGAAGAGCACTGAAGCTGGTGAAGAGCCTAGAGAGCAAGTCTTGTGAGGAGCAGCTGAGGGAACTGGGGTTGTTTAGCCTGGAGAAAGGAGGCTGAGGGGAGACCTTCTCACTCCCTACAAATACCTGAAAGGAGGTTGTAGTGAGGTGGGGGTCAGTCTGTTCTCCGAACTTACAAGTGATGAGACCAAAGGAAACATCTTCAAGTTGCACCAGGGGAGATTTAGATTGGACATCAGGAAAAATTTCTACACCAAAAGGGTTGTCAAGCACTGGAACAGGATTGACTGAACCAGGGAAGTGGTTGGGTCACTATCCCCAGAGGTATTTAAAAGATGCATAGATGTGGTGCTTAGTGACGTGGCTTAGTGGCAGTCTTGACAGTGTTAGGTTAACAGTCATACTCAATGATCTTAAAGGTCTTTTCCAACCTAAACCATTCTATGATTCTATTAAGTGTTATGTCTCCACTCTCCTTTAAGAAGAAAGGCCAGACCCCTTCCTTCACTGCTGCAGAAGACAAGCAAGAAGTACTGGCAAGCTTTAAACTTTCAAAGGAAAAACTAAAAGTGTGGTCATAAGTCAAAAAGAAGGAAGTCTCATGTATTTCAGAGGGTTTGGGCCAGGCTACAAGCAACAAATACTCAACACAGACATTACTGAGAATTCCTCAGAGCTAATATCCAATATTATAAAGCACAGTCTCTTAACAGCCCAAATGTCCACCTTCTCCCTCCATAATTCTAAGGTCAGCTCTCACAAATCACTCCCCTCACAGTTATTGAATATTCTGCCCTGCTTTCCAATACACTCAGAAAGTAAGTATCTTGTAAATGAGGAATAAAGTCAGAATTGGCTTCTGTTCCACTTGTTCTCACATTTGGAAAAAAAGAAAAAATCCCTGCAACTGCACACTGTTTCTCAGATTAAATTATCACAAACATTCCAAAAATCCAGTCCAATGCATAAAAATTAGCTGGTGCAATGACTGCCTGTCAATACAAAAGATTTTTCAAGTCATTTTTTTTTCAGGCATTTGTCTAGGCCCAGCTTTACTTGACAGTTTCATGAGGAGTGTCTTAGATCACAAAATAAGAGTGCACACTTATTAAATTAATTTCACAGATGACAATAAACTGGCAGAGACTGCAAGATTACTTGAGTTGAGTTTAGATAGGATGAGAAACAATCTAAAAATAATAGGATGCAATTCAAGAAGTACCGTGACAAGTTCAAAGGAAGCAATAATCAACTGCACAACAGGAAACATCTGTCTTTGTAGCAGGTTCTATACAATAGGATCAAGGAGTTATAGTAGATCACAGTTGAATATGTCAAGCTTATTTTGTAGCAAAAAGGCAAGTATCACACTGGCATGTAACATTCCATGTAAAATATTGCATCCAGCTTTGGACACTGAGTATCAAGGAAAGGGTAGCCTGAGACCAGTAACAACATCAGAGGTTTAGAAACCATGAATGACATCACAAAACAGAAAGAAATGGACTGTCTGAACAAACATGAGACTGATGGCAGGCATGATGATGCTGATAAAAGTTTCAAGAAAAGATAACAGGAGTTTTCTTTTTATACGCTCTTATTCATAGTTGCAGATGGCACTAAATTGGCAGGACCAGCCAATATCCTGAGGGCGGGGCTACCATCCAGAGGTAGGCAGACACAATCAAGGAATGGGTGAACAGGAATCTTTCAACATTCAACAAAGACAACTGCAAAAGCCCTGCAGCTGGGAAGGAATAAACGATACAGGCTGGGGGGACTGACTGGCTGGGAAGCAACTGAAAATGGCCTGCAGGTCTTGGTAAACAGCAAGCCAACTATGGGCCAGCAATGGTCCCTGTCAGCAAGGATGGCCAACATGATCCTGGGCTGTATTAGAAGAAGCATAGCCACTAGACCACAGAATCTATTCTGTTCTACTCAGTGCTTGTTAGATCATATCTAAAGTAATACATCCAGACTTAGGTCCCTCAAGACATTGGTAAGGTAGAGTAAGTTCAGCAGAGGGCCACCAAGATGATCAGAGGCTGAAGGACTTGTCCTATGAGGAAAAGATAAAGGAATCAGAATTCTTCAGCATGGAGACGAGGTGAGCCTGGGAGGACTTAAAAGCAGCTTTCCTATATCCATGTGGAATCTGTGAAGGAGAAGAGCCCAGGCTCTTCACAGCAGTGCAAGGGAGGAGGATAAAACAATGGGCATAAGCTGAAACAAGGGAAATTCAAAGTAGATATATGGAAAAACTTTTTCACCATGAAAAGAGTTGAGCAGTGGAATAGGTTGCCCAAAGAGGTTGCTCAGACTCCATCCTTAAGAGTTTTACAAATAGGAACTGGATAAAGCCTTGAGCAACCCAGTCTCATCATAGCTGATCCTACTTTGAGCAGGAGGTTTGACTAAAGAGCTTCTGAGATCCCTTCCATCCTGAACTTTCTTATGATTCTGTGATCACTATGACATGTAGCAAGAGGTTTAACTTATAGCAAGAGGTTTATAGCAAAGGTACATACAAGAAAAACAAAATAAAAAACCACGTAGATAATAAGAATTGAGAAGTTCTGAAATACACCACCTTCAAGGACAGCAGTCACCAACACTGGAGGATTTTTGAAGGTTGATAAAAATGAAATACATTATACAGGTGTAGCTTCAGAGAAGGGCAACAGTTTCCTTCAATTCCTTTTTCCCTATGATAACAATACCAATCTATCTCTTTTTGTTTGATGCCATCAACTCCTCAGCAAAATGAGTTCTTGTTACACGTATTTATATAGATGCTATTAATTTCTGATGAACAGCTCTCACCAGTTCCTTCAAGAAAACTAAGAATTATGACATCCATTTTTTTCCTTGATATCTTTCCTTCTTTACTAATCAAATCTAATATTAAACATCCACCTCCATCTTCCAAACTCTGTACAACTCATTCCTTAATATCCTGCATCTCAGCTAACTTCTGACTACTTTTGTAACTATCTAAATGCTGTGCATGTATATATTTCCCTTTGATAATATAAGCCTTGCTCTAGGAAGGACATACCGATGTTATTAAATGCTCAGTGGAAAAGAAGAAACTCAAGCTGAAGGACAGGTATTGTAAAAGTTAAAAAAAAACAGATGTAAGGCTGAAAGTCATAAATGAGTAAGAGCACACAGCATGCTGCTTTTACCAGAGACCGGTCAAGTTTTCTCACCAGCTTGTTGAAAAGCAGAACAGACTACATAAACCATCTTCAGCACTGAAGAGTTTAATTAGAGTTAGATGTATGATAAAGTTAATAGAATCTGAGCATATAAGGTCACCCAACTCTGTTTCCAACTAATTCTTCATCAAAATGCTACTCTGCTACATGTTCTCTATAGCCAACTGCAACTTACACCTTTGTAAGAAAGCATATTCACAGTGGATTTGCTGTGAAATAAATCACTGAATAAAGTGCACAGCTAGCTCACCTAACTTCCTCATTCTTTTTTTGAATTTTGTCAGTATTTGCTGTACTTAAGAAACAAAGATGGCAGGTATGACATCTTAGAGATACCAAAAAAGGCAGCATCACATCCAGGACAAAATACTTCTTGTTTCGATTTTTGCCACTACAACACTCTATAGGCCACTTAGTATGATATAGATAATTAATGAAGGACTAATCATAACTCCATAGCTAAAATTTATCTCACCTTTTTTATTTAAGATAGAAACCCCATCACTGCTTTCACAAAAATACATCATATTTTCCGCAAACTTACAGTATATGGAGAACAGAATGAGTACATAGTATAAAAGCTGTTGTTTCCCTATAATACAAGAGGAATTAAGAAGGAAAATTAACACTAGTCTTTTTACACAAAAATAGCGTGTTTCTTCGCCATGAAAAAGGTTTGAAACACATGGTGAACAGCTTGCCAAGAACAGTGTGTTAATTCTCTGGTCTCCAGCAACGTGGCAAATAGTCCCTGCTTGCATAGTTGCACTTCAGTAAGAGAGAGATTTTGCCTACATTAGTGCATATGTGAGTGCTTTTTGTTTTGAAATTATAGAGTATTTTCAAAAATAGGTCACTGGAAACTGAGAATACTGCAGAAATGATTTGCTGGTCTCTGGAGAAGGTAGAGTCTGCAGTACTCTTATTCTATTAACAAGCCAGTTTATGAGGTAGCGTATGCCAGTTCTTAAAGATACTTTAAACTAGACATATGGGTAGGGGCAGCAATTACAGAAAGAGATGGGAAATATGTGCTGAAATATTTACCACACAAACAGCAGCAGTGTTATTATCCAGTAGAACTGCTATTACGGAAGTGTTGTAACCAGGCAATATATTCATACTAGAGAATCTACATTTAAAAGGTGTCAAGATTTGTCACAATAAAAGAAAGCTACAGAAAACACTAATTAAAGCCATATGTTTTCTTCTTCAGGTTTATCCTCAGCTGCCCTCATCTTATGACTGACTTTAGTATGAACAAACTAAATTAACTTTCAAATTTTCATTAATATTCATGAATTGTCAGACTAAAATTCTAAAATACTTTTTCTAGTCACAGAATATTCATTTTAGCAAAGAGTAAATTCATTATGGTATCTTGCACATCTGCAGAAATGCTATTTTTACAAGTGAAAACAGTTTAGTCTACATATACTTAACCATTATAGTCTTTGCTGATGCTGGGGATATGGTCACTCAAAAGCGATTGAGCTGCCATAACTGAATGAGCTACGTCCATCAGTTCAGCCATGGTAACTGACTATACGACCACTCTCAGTCCCTCTCAATTCTGAGATAAATCAGTTTTAATCAACAATGACAGAAAGCTGTTTTGTGGAGAGGTATCTCCATAAGAATAGACGTGTGAGCAAATCCAGACTTGATGGCGCCAGTAAGAATGGCTGCAGGAAAGATGTAAACAAGGACACACACAAGGACGGTTACAAGGAGGTTGTAAACAAGGACACACGGGGATAGCTACGTGTGGCACGTGACACAGGAGTGAAGCAGCAAGAAAATGGAGGCAGAAGGCGGAACCAAGGGAGGCGCCTTGAGACTACCTGGCCAATCAAGAGATGTTGCCTAGCGCCTGGCAGAGTTGCTTTACCAATTAAGAGTGGTGCTTCCAGCGCGTGGTTAGCGCTGGTGGGTATATAAAGAGTGAGCTTCGGGCAATAAACAGCAATGCTTGGATTATATTAATCTGTGTACGCGTTGTCCATTGATCTCCCGCCGCACTGTTTATCAGCACCTTTTATTTATAAAGATCAAAGAGCTCTTTTTCCCCGCAGCTTGCTGAGTTCTCACCCACCAGTGAAGTTCAGCCACCAAGACACTATGCCGCAACTGTATTGTTCTGCACAAGCAACACCAGAGAAGAAACAAGGAGGAAAGCAACAGCCTCAAGACAGCAAGTGAACTGCAATTTCTCCAACTGCAACCACCCAAGTAAATAAAGTAGGTTCTCATCTTCACATCTGGCACTCTTATTTCAAAACATGGCACAAGAAATCAGGGATCTCAGTCAAAAAATGGCACCTTAACAGTAACTTAACCAAAAGATCTATGCTAGAGAATTTATTCAGCTCTCAAAGAGAAGGAAGCCCTCAGTGGCAAGGTTTGCAGCAAAGTGCAGATGGATGCTCCATTTCTCCTGGCATCGTGATCAAATTTCAACCAAGATCAATTGAACTGTAGATAATTGTTCCAGTTGCTGTACATTCTCAAAACTTCCATCTCCTGCTGGTCATAGTATTTTATAAGTCTGTCTACCATACCTTTCTAAGTCTCACATGATCAACCAGATGAAGTCTATAAAAGGCTATGGACATCTGAAAATACTGGATAAAAGCACGATGCATACTGTAGGCATGCTGTAAGCTATTCTACACATATACTTCAAATCTGAATTATTTAGATTTGGAGAATACATGCAGATGAACATGATTTCTGCAACAGATCCAAATCATCCTCTCTATGTGTACATGTACAGCTTGCATATTTTACAAACAAGATGTTTAAAATCCCAGATGCACTACACATGCTGACCTAGTGCAACACACTACAGGTACATATACTTCTTTTGTAGCAACCTTCATTAGAGCTACTCCAATATTTTAAAGGCTTTCTTGTACTGGTGAAACCAAAACTGAACACAGTACTCCAAATGTAGCCTCAAAAACATCAGAGAGGATGACAATAATTTTCCTTGATTTGCCTTCATTCTTGCTAACGCAGCCCAGTATTCAGTCAGCTTTTACTGATGCAAGGGTGCATTGCTGACTCCCATTCAACTGACCCCCACCTTCTTTTCTCCAAAGCTATTTCACAGAATGACTGAGGTTGGAAGGGATCTCTGGAGGTCATTTGGTCCAACATCTCTGTTCAAGCAGTGTCACATAAAGCCAGCTGCTGAGGACCATGTCCAGCTGGCTATTAAATATCTCTGAGGATGGAGACTCTACAACTTCCCTGGGCCACCTCTGCCAGTGCTTGGTCACTTTCACAGTGAAAAAGTGTTTCCTGATTTTCAGAGGGAACGTCCCATGTTTCAGTTTGTGCCCATCGCTTCTTGTCCCATTGCTGGGCAACACTGAAAAGAACCTGACTCCATCTTCTTTGCACCCTTCCTTCAGGTATTTATATACATTGATAAGATCCCCCTGAGCCTTCTCTTCTCCAGGTTGAACTGTCCCAGCTTTCTCAGCCTTTCCTCACATAGGAGAGATGTTCCAGTCCATTAATAAGCTTCACAGCCCTTCACTAGATGCTCTGCAGTTGATTTCCAGCCTGCATAGGGGTCCTGTCCCAGGACCAGGTGCAGGACTTTGCACTTGTCTTCAGTGAACTTCACAAGGTTTCTGTTGTTTTGTTCCTTCAATTGGTTATGGTCTCTCTCAATAGCACCCCCAACCCACCAACATATTGACCATTTCTCCCCAATTTGGTATCATTTGCAAACTTACAGTGTTTTGTTTCATTGTTCAAAGAATTAATAAAAGAAATTACCCCAGTACCAACCCCTAAGTAATAAAACTTATAACCAGGCACCAGCAAGACATTTTGCTATGGACCATCTCCCTTTGAGTTCAGCATTTCATTCACTTTTCCAGTCACCTAATGGTTCTCTGCATTTTGTCTGTAATAATATTATGGGAGATTATGTCAAAGGCCTTGCTGAAGTCAAGGTAAATGACATTCACTGCTCTCCTCTCCACAGAGCAAATCATCTAACCACAGAAGGCAATTAAGTTGGTTGGGCACAATTTACCCTTGCTAATTCCATGCTAGCTCTTCCCAATTACTTTCCTGCTGTTTGCTGTCCATTCACCGGAATTTTTGTATGTACTTAAAAGGATTTTTCTTTCTAACTATTCAGGCTTTTTCTGCTTTATCTTTCCTCCTTTTCTTATACAAAGCTACAGATGTTTAATGCGAAATAAGCTTCTACTTAGAAACAAGCTGAAAGCAGTGTCTTTCCCAATTATTCATGGTGTTTCATGAATAGATGAAAATAAAGATAGCTTTATGTGTCTTTAACAGGTACTCTTACAAAGCTAATTGAAAAGTGTGTTACAAGTCAGCTTTGATGATAAGAAACATGACAAACATTGGCAATACAGGCAACAACAGGAGAGACAACAGTCAATCGTTCATTAAAAAAAAATTAGGGTTACAATGAGGGTTGAGGAAGGATTAAGAGACTGGATGCAGAGGTTTTGTGTTAATGATGTGCTCAGAATGACTAAAAACCAAACTTTTGTAACTTTAGGCTTACTGGTATCAACTTTTGCACTACTTCAGGGCACCGGTATTAACTTTCTGACCTGCTATTGCTGATAAGAAACTCCTAAGTTTATCGACAAATTCAATACAGAACAAGTTAATAGCCTTTTATTTCCCTCATTGAGTTTACTTTGAGCATATGGCAACAATTTGTGATTAATCAAATTCCTTCTGTCATGGAAGCCACTTTCTCCTGTTGCTTTAATGGTAACTTTAACAGGGCAGCAAAATGTTTTTTATTAAAAAATAAGAAAACGCTATAAAACAGATGCAACAGCTAAAAACATTTAGATGTTTATTGAAAGTGACAAAATGTTAAATTGACAAGTTTGTCTTTATCCTATTAACTAATAAATCCTAAGCTCCTTAATTACCCATTCCCATGCTTTATTTAATAGTGAAAAGTTTCTGTTCAATAAAAGTTTTAGGATTCCATATCCTAACGTTTAAAGTATTGGAGGGAAAAAATAGATGCATTTATTTTCAGATAAATATATCATATAATAAAACATGTTATGCCTATTTTTCTCATTATAAACTCCAAATTAAAGAACAGAGTAGGATTAAAGAACATTTTAGCATTACTCACATTAAGAAGTTTGGCATACAGTACATCCTCCTAAATCATCTCATAACTCAAGATACTGCTATAATATTTAGCTCTTACTTAATCCTACCATTCACTTTAAGTTGCCTAGTTAACCTCAAGATAAAATTAATTTTCATTGGATAGCAGTTCTGCAAAAATATTTAGCTACCTGGTTGCCTCCTTTTGTTTGCCCTCTTATAACCCCAGTTGCATGTATAAGTTTAATGGTGTAGAATTGCTCTTAATTTCCTCCTTCTACTTTTTCCCCCCGGGAGGCATGTTCTAAAAGCAGCCACTCTATCTACCATGTGGATATCCAAATAGCCTTTACTGTTTACTATGATTGCTTTTCTTAACTCAAGACAAAAAGCATGAAAACATACATCTGTTCCTCAGAGTTATTCAGATCTACAAATGCACACCTTTGCTCTGCTTTATAAGCAGCTCTAAAAAATTAACTACATACCAAAATTAGACTTGCGTATTAATATCAATTAAGTTTAGATTAAGTAGATATTCAACATTTTTGAGACCTACAAAACAACCTGTAGGATATGTAGAATTTTAAGAACAATGTTTCTAATTAATTTTATATAATTACTATAGATACAACTATCATCATTTATACTGTACCTGAGCTCCATAAATATATTTATCCAGCATTTTTCCTCCTATTGTTTGCCCCCCTACATCCCACACTTGAAGAGTAACATTTAAATTTCCTGAAAAAGAAAATGATACAGATATTATGTAACCTGGAAAATTTAGATACAAATAAAATTTAAAGATATATTATTATGGCAGGTCATAGAGCTCTAGCATAACAACAGCAATAGCTTTTTACCAGTATGCAATAAATAGTAACTAAATTTCAACTAAAAGACTACTATATCATTTAGAAAAAAGTCACCTCTGTCCAGTTAAGTTATTAAGATGCAGTAAACCTATAGCTAAATATTAACATATTTAATATTAACAGAAAAGAATCAGAATTGCATGTAGTATAACATTCGTGACTAGAAATTATGTAACATACTTCACTGAAGAAACATGTAAAACTTTATAGAGACAGTTCTATAGTGCAGTACTTGGTATTAAAAGGTAGTATCTTTAATGACAACTTAATCACATTATTTCATACTCTGTATCCCATCCCTTCCCTTCCCCTCCAAATTTTCTTTACAAATCTAAAAGTGGAGAAAATCTGCACAGTAGCTGTATTTTGGCAGTGATGCTCTTAGTGCTGCACTGTACCAGTTAAAGAATTACATAGCTGACAGATTAAAACATGGCAATATTGACACATATTTAACTTGAGGATGCAAACTATGATTATTTCCTCCACCTACCACCCCAAAGCAAGCAACTAAATTGGACACGATGTACAGAATTTAATCTTCTAAGAATCTACACCAAGAATAGTTCTCCCTTTCTACTCTAAGCAGTCTCTAAGCTATGTTGAAACTCTTAACAGGTTTCCAAAAACAAAGTAACAAAAAAATCAGTGTAAATACAGATTATTCCATATTCTACAGATCACACATATTCCTCAAGCTAACAACTCAGAAACCCACAGACTAAACATACACACACAGCAATGTATGTCACCACATGCATACAAACATATTAAGATATAATTTGGCTCATTTTGCATGGTGAGAACTGTTCAAAACTGTACCAATTACCTGGAAGCACCAAACTAATACAGTAAAGTCTGATGAAATTTTTTTATAATGGGGAAAAAAGGTTGGAATGTTCATTTAAGGTGAAGGATTCTTAATTAAGGCCTCACTAACTACTGAAATTCATGCTGATCATCTCCAGTGCAAAACGGTTCATTTTCCCTTCTTTACATTTAGGTCCTGTAATATTTGCTTTGTGCTCAGATTGATTTTGGAGGAGAAAGAAGGATGTTAGGATTGATTTCACAGATGTAAAAACTCCAGACAATTTGCCTAGCAAGTATTTAATTACAATTATGTCAGTAGCACATGAAGTTTCCTGCAAAGACTTTGAAATCTTCTATTTTTTCATAGCTGTAAAAGGAACATACAAACTGGAAAATGACAACAAAACAAAGACAAATCATGCATAATAAGACAATTCTTAGAAACAAGTTTTAATGTAACAATAAAAATAATTGTAATTCCATAAAACTAATATGTAATACACTGATAAAGAATAAGAAAACACTAGCACTTCTTTACTCTGCAGAAAACGCACACAAGTGTGAAGATAAATTCACTGAGGCAACACAGGGCAGGTATCTAGACTGTTTCTGGTATGAGCTGAAGCCCCTGGGCTGACTGAGTAGTGATCCTGCAGAAGTATACTCTGCATTAGTTCTCCTCACTTGAAGTGCTGTGCAGTCAAGATGGAACTGAAAAAACAAGCCTGCCCACTTCTTGCACTGATGACTTAAGAAAAAGCTTTTAACAGAAGAATCCTGTTTACTGGACTGCATCCACAACCTTCCTAAAAGTATTTGACTATAGCTCTTAAGAATCTCTATCAGCAGACCCTCTGGCTAACAGATACACTATTTAAGCAGTAAAATCTACACCATGGTTGCATCCAGACTATACAAGATACTGCATCAATAAATACACTGAAATTGATTTGCATTTGAAAAAAATATTTTGAACAAGCTGCATGAAGAGAATTTGTCAACAGTTGTACACTAAAAGTCATATTGTTCAAAATTACTCCAAGAACTTACTCTTTCTATTAAAACATATTGTTTTACCATGTAAAATATTTACTTTTTTCACTGCAAAACTGCATCAGTTAAACAACTGGAGACAAATACAGATTTTATTTTTAAAAAAAAAAAAGAAGAAAAAAAACCCACAACCCAGGAGCAGTACTTTATTTTACAAGCTAAAATGCATTTCTAATGTGGCCTAATGTAAACTTCTGTGCAGTTCTAGAAATCAGCAATTTTAACTTCTGAAATCTCTGCTTACATTTAAAGAAGAAAAAGAATTAAAATACTGAACCATCAGTAGTCACCAATTCTCCTACTAAGTAAGAGAAATCAAGGCTTTTTTTCCT
The DNA here is from genome assembly GCA_013401335.1 of Brachypteracias leptosomus. NCBI lineage: Eukaryota > Metazoa > Chordata > Aves > Coraciiformes > Brachypteraciidae > Brachypteracias > Brachypteracias leptosomus. Next base: position 59,881 of record VYZX01020791.1, on the reverse strand, counting down.
ACTGATATGAACATTGTAATTTCTGTGCAGCAATATGAATTAACGTTTAAAGTAAACATTCTGCAAACCCAGAACTAATCAAGAAATTAGAAAAATCCGTTTACTTAAGTAATGCTTCCCATTCCAGCATTTAGAAATTTTACCTCCCTGCCTCTTCTCTTCCTTCCCTCTCAACTCCCCACCATCAGTTCAGCTTACCTATAAAACACAGAAATCCATATATATCTAAACACATCTATAGGCACAGACAAAACCAGAACTACAATCTATAGAAAAATGCTTCTTCCTGCGTATGAATAATTCCATGAACGTTGCTGTTTTGTTAATGATAAATGAAGAAAATAGATGTACAGGATTTGTTGCTGTTTTGGTGTTACTTTCATCTGCATTCTGATTTTATTACAACATAAACTAGAAGAAAGTAAAACATGAATGAATCAATAGCTGATAATGTTTCAAATTTTCTACTCAACAAGAATATTTAGAATGTCAGTAATGTACTAATAGCTTCTGTATGCTTAAAAGCCGGAAAAACCTTGAAAAATACAAGTTCTCAGCATGCACACTGCATGATTTGTGTACACATTCCACTTGCAAGTACTGCTGTTAAGTATTATGCACACTGGTATTTTTAGAGTCATGAGCAGGACAATAAAAAAATTATTCTGTTGATTTTATGGAGAAATAAGAACTGAAATTTGGTACTTCATCACTCTCCAGATACTAAAAAAGTACAGTGAAATGGCCAAACCAAAATAGTGAATGCAGGAACAGTCTGAAAAGATTATTCTGTTTCACTTAAAAAAATATATAAACATAATCAAGAAATTATTGGCAATATAGTTTTAACAAAATAAGTTCAAGAACTGCATATATTTTCTTATAACTCCATGTTATAGTTAAAATGTTTCATTTCTGGGTTTGCTTCCCTCCCCAGCCTCCACATGGAAAAAAAGACAGAACTTGCATCAACTTTATCAAATCTCACCACAACTTTTAATAATTACACATACTTTTTCTAATTCTGATTTCTGAAGCCAGAAGAAAATGCATTTCATGAAATAATTTCATACTTAGAAATAGAGCAACCACAAATCAATTAAAAGACTTGTTTCAAACCCCTAATTGTTCAGAGACAAACTTCTACCAGCAACTATTCTTTTTTAAATTATTTCTTTGCATTTTCCATGCAGTGTGCTGCAACTGGCATCTAAATAGTTTCTTTGCCATCGTGAAGTGAAACATCTTGAATGCTCAAACTGTATTTTTATGAGTGCCGAGGGACCCTAAATTTTAGTGGTCTATTAAATGCCAGCAATTTCATGCTGCCTTGCATAAAACAGCATTCACATATTAGAGAACTGCGATTCCATAGCTGCATTATGCTTCTCACACAACTCAAATACAAGTTGTATATTTCATTTTTTAAAAAATAAAAATCTATTTCTTTCAAAGGCATATACTTTCTCAATGAATATATTTAAAGTTCCATTCCATCGTTGTATGTTACATTACCCACAATAACAGCGAGTACACTCAAGTAGAAATAATAATCATTAATATAGATAGCATTACTTTTATTTGAAATCAATTTTTTACTTAAGGATGTAAGTCACAAATGCATAACCCTGAATAACCTAATTTACTTTGCCACAAAAAACACCGTACTAAGCCTACTTAGTATACATTACTTTGAAGAATCTGTTTCTTCAAGTCTTAGTGGTGCCCAACCTTTCAGCGTTAGTTTTGATTCTCTTACCTGGCAACATTATCCTTTTCAAGAAGAAGTCCAGTCCTATGGTTTGTTTATACTGTTTTCCAAATGTTTCTTGGGCAAAACGTGTCGCTAAGGATGTCTAAAACAGAACAACACCAAATTAATTTGTCATTTTAAAGAGAAAAAAACCTTGATGTTAAACCAGAAGTATGAAATACAGTTAAGTACTTTTTAAACTCAAAGTACGCTGACAGTGTTCATGGATTTGAACTGACAGGCATTCCAGCCAACTTCAACATAATAAGAGGAGGTGGCAAAGACTACTGATTTATGCAAAAAGAAGCGAAGTGCTTTGTATTTCAAAGATACTGTGATATTCATATTACAAAATGTTACACAGATTTGAATGAGGTATCAATAGTACACTCAAATTGATACAAATCTAAGTGACGCTATTCATGCCTGAAGAGCTAATTATTTTTTTAAATCATTCACTTCCAAAACAAGGGGTTTTCCCTGGGACAGGACACCAGGATCCCTGAACAACTTTCTGGGAGGGAACTGAGATCTGCACCATGTAGAGTTCCCCAGAGGCTCCAAAGTGTGGCAGGATACCTGCCACTGTACATCGAAGTTTCAGAATCAGGAATTACATGAAGTCTAAGGTAGGAAGAGCACTTTCTTGTACACAGAAAAAGCTAAATTATCAAGAATGCACATTTGCAGAATCATTCCTTTAAGTAGGATTTTGGAAACTTATTTCTTCAATTTATATTTTGTGGATTTACGAAAGTAGACCAATATACTGTTGACCCAATAATCAGCTTTTATTATTACATACTGCTAAAAGGATAAACAACTAACCTACATAAAGTAATAAAGCAAGCCATTTATATTCTTTCAGTAGCAATTTAAGTTTTCCCCGCAAGGTAAAAAAAAAAAAAAAGAAGAAATAAAAAGAAAGAAATA
>VYZX01020791.1:22822-57142 GCA_013401335.1 Brachypteracias leptosomus | reverse complement strand
AAAAAAAAAAAAAAAAAAAAAAAAGAAGAAAAGGAAAGGTGCAATTATGAAGAATATAAAAGTTTGTGTTGTGGAAAAAATTAGATACTATATTAAAAATAAATGTTACACAGAGAAAGCATATCCTACATCAAATTACAATCTTACACTTACAAATCTAAAAATATAAAAGCAAAGTAATTGCAGAAAATAGACTAAATATCTAAATATGCATTTACATATATAGGGGAAAAAAGGCTTCACAGCCTCACAAAACCCTTACATTGCCTGAGAAAACTCAAAAAGGACAATAAGGAATTTTTTTTTTTTGTCAGATATCCAGACCCAAAGAGATAAGCCACATCAACTGTTACTAGAAATTGCTGTTAAAGCACATTTAGTTAAAAATGCAATAGCAAAATAATGTTGATAGTTCTGAAAAAATAGAATAGGTAAGTTTTATTAATAGAACAGTTATAACAAAGATCTAAATTATGTTAATCATATCAAATGTAGAGGAAGAAAAGGTAACTTACTCTTTTTCTACATGAAAACATCACCAGAGCTCCAGCATTAAAGCTCTAGTATGAATAGGCAAACATTTATTCAACTATTAAATTACCTATGAGGTAAATAACATAATATTTACTGTTTGCCTGTTTCTATATCACATTTATATTCCTATCACTGCCATATATATAGAATAAATGATATTTTGGTATCAGAAGATATGTTCAGGAAGTCATCCAAAGAATCAATTAAAGACAATGGGAACATCTTCATTTACTTCATTGAACTCAAGCCCCAAGGATTAAAAATAAATAAATGAATGGAGAAAAAACCAAGGAAACTAGAAATAGCATGAGTATGCTTATATATTTATATCATTGTGGAAAGGGTGAAGACCACAGAGGATGAATTGTGAGAAGATTCTTCTGCCCACAGTTATGTGACAGTAATACTAAAAACATGTGCAAAATAAAATTAATTGCAGATTTAGACTTTAGTACTGAATTAAGTCAGCAGAACTGATTCTTTTAATCACAATAGTTAGCATGTCATGATTACAATGCCATTATTTTGAATCAGTCATGACCTTAAAGATGTAGATAAGAATAAAAACATTGCAGGAATACATCATACAATCTTCTCAAAATTTTCCTTTTCAGAAAAGTAACCAGTACCCATAATACAGATTAAAATATCATCTGACTATATCATAGTATCCTATATTCTTCAACACACTAATTTAAATCCCCATTAAATATGCAACCACTCCCTTCTTGTTTTAAGGGCTCAGTAAATATTAGCTTTATCACTCTGTGACACTCAATATTCCCTGAGGGCTTCCAGAGGTGTTAGTAAAAATAAACAACATACATTCAATTAACAGCCAACCAATAAGAGCAGCAAGTAATCAACAGCGTGGCAAAGTTCTCTTAAACAGCTTTCCTCTACTGCGCTCTCAAATGCAAAGGAATTTATAGCAGAAAATTGTTGACTAACTCCTTTTTTATTTTTTTTCCCTAATAAATGTTAGAGCTCAAGAAAGGTGTTGGACTACCAGACTGGAGTCCTCTATTCACAGAACAAGCATTTATCCACAAAATACTAAGAGCAACAGTACAAACCCCTCCACAACAGTAAACAAAGAGGTTATGTCAATGAATATTCAAGTACTTCTACAATGCAAATACTCCCTTCAACCCTAAAACTGTCCTATGCCATGCTTGCCATAAAAGATTTTGCACGACAGTTTCACCTGTAAGGACATGTTGAATACAATCTATGAAAAAAAAAAAATAACAAAAAGTTAAACAATGGTTCAGCAGAACTCTGGCTGTAAAAATAAATAAGTGATCAGTGACCATTTTTAAAAAAAGATTATGTTCCATTCATAAAATTTCAGCCGTTAATGTAGACACCAAAGGACAGAATGGTAACTAGGAGGCCTTGTTTCTTCACATCTTTACTAAGACAACCAGGACACCAACTCTCATAGCAGACTTTCCATTAGACCCAGTATTTGTCTTAAATATTTCAAAGCAAATGTATATATGCTCTTCGGAATAGCAATATATACTATTGAAGGTTGGGATTACAAACTCCCTCCTTTCAGACAAGAAAATGTCCTTGGGTTCTAACATTCAGCAATCAAGGCAGCAGTAAAAAAAAATGCATAAAATTTACAACATTCTAAGTGCAAAACATAATGAGATATTTGAGAAGGTTTTTTGGAAACAAACGAATATGCAATTAAATCTCACACTCGAGGCAAGGTAATTTCTTGCTTCTATTTTTCAATGTCAACAACAGTATAAATGTCTGACAGGCTGTTCCTAAATACCTGCATAGTGAGTAAATAGAAAAAAAATGCAAAAAATATTTATGAAATAAATTGAAAAGTCCATAAATTGAAAGTCAAACAGAAGAAGCAACGATAGCCAGCTCTCACTGACACTGACTACTCACCAGGACAACACAGAAACTTATAGGGAAAACTCTGCCAATGACAATTCTTTGAGTAAAATCCTACAGAAGAAAGCTTTCAGAAAGCAATGCCAAAGTGTAGTATCACAGTTGTAAGAAAGAAAACGCAATAGGATGCAAGCACATAGTTCTGAAGCCATGAAGTTCCATTCACACACCAACTTTACCAGCCAACTGAGAATCCATTTCTCGAAAAGCAATACACACCTATCCCTTCCCTCACTCCCTTTGAGAACATCTACGCCATTCTCCAAGCACAGCAACATTCACCCCTCAGTTATGTCCTATCCCTACTGGCAAGAATTTCAATATAGACAAAATAAAAAGAAACACTATGGTAATTAACAAAATGCTTTAACTAGCATAAAAACACACAACTGTCCAACACAGAGAATTCCTCAGTGAGAACAATCTGGCTTTATAGGTGGGGGAAGTATTTTATAAACAAAGGAAGTAGTTCTGTCATCTCAAGCTGATGTCTTTCCACCCCACTCCTAACTACTGATGAAACTTCATTCACTGAAAAAACAAAAAATTATTAAGGGTTTTTGACATTAGACACAGATCTATGAAGTCAATCTGCACAGAACACTTGATGCAATTTTCCATTTGCAAGATTGAACAGTGACAACATTTTTGTCAACATTGATGAAGTTTTTGAGCCCATAAGCCCGTGTGTAACAATAAGACCCAGATTTGGCACAATGCTTAAAAATCTGGCATCCTGAAAAATAGTAAACCAAGCAGGACATCACTCTGCATTCCAGCCTACGTTTTAGCTCCTGCAAACTGCCACACCAGGTCAAGCAGACACTCCTTCATTTTCATCATCCATTGCTAAGAGGAGAAAGAAAAGATAGGATGTTTCTGCTATCATTCTTTAGTCCTAGCTGCAACAGATGGCAGAAAGACAGAACCTTGGCTGCTTGGCTCCTCTCGAACATCTATTTTTCAGGACTCCCTTCCCATGAATAGCTCCAAGATTTGCTTGGAAGCAAAAGGCCCAAAAACTTTTTCAACAGTAGCAAATCAGAGTAGTTCTAGCTCAAATCAGCATCATTATATACTTCAATATTAAGTTAATCTACGCATAATGAGAGTAGAAATATCTGGATCATATAATTTTTTTCAACCCATACTAGTACTGCTGGTTTATTTTAATGGAAAATCATTTTGGCTTAGAGTGGGTTGATTTAAAACCTAGATGCTTAAGGCTGCTGTGTGTATATATGTTCCTTCCTATAATCAAAATCAAAGAGCCAACTGCTATTAATAATTGCTGGATTTTTTCACCTCACATTATCCCCGGCTTCTGATTTCAGTTTTCCTAGTTTATCTAGCTCATTACAATTATTCTCTATTATTATCTTCTTACTAACCAATCTTGCCTTCCTCAATTTTTTTTCTTTTCAACAATTTACTATTTCCCTTCCATCTCTATGTTACCCTATTACTTTTTCAGATTCTCCTCCTCATTCCTTCTTCCTTCTTTACAGTTCTCTCCTTGAGCTTGTTCCAGCAGTGCTTATTCCTACCCTTAAAATTCTAAGTATCCAATTATTCATTCAACTACCACAAAACAAATGAATAGTAGGACAACATCCCTCCCTTGCCTCATGGATAGAGCCATTCCCAGATAGTGGAAACACAAACATTACCCTTAGCTTGAACTGACACTGATTTGTTTTTAAACTGCTACCCGTCCTTGCATAGAACCTGAATCACATTGCTCCTAAACAACGGGTTAGGAAAAAGAAAGTAAATTTACATCTTCAGTCAGCTGACTCACAAAGAATTTTTTTTTTCCTGGAGAACTGAAGAACAGACAGTCCCAGATGGCCAAGAGGGAGGAAGTAAGATTTTTTTCTTCTTCTTTTTTTCTTGGCAAGAGGGAGAGCAATGGAAAGAAGTCAAATGTGAACATCTCACACTAAACACAAAACGTAATATTTCATAGATAAGTTCCATTATTTCGTACACTCCTCCTGTCCAATGATCCCAGTGACAGAGGAAGAAAAAAAACAATGTCTTGCACAGTAAATGAAAGGCTAAGTATGTGTGTATGTAAAGACCAGCTGTGAACCAGATGTGAGAGGCAGGCTATTTAGAGTTGAAAACATATAGACATACACATTTCAACAAGTAAGCAGAACAAGTAGCCAAGAAAGGAGAGGAACCTCAACAATTTAGTCTTCTGGGGTGCTTGAAATAGCACTAGGTACATTTTATCCTTCCATTCCATGACCCAATCACTTCTTTATTTTTACAAGATCTAACAATAAAACTATTATTGCGAATGTTTGCTGCTAGGCCATCAGGATGGCTGGAAGAAGCCTCTATTACAGCATCATCTAGGGGGGACAGGAGGAAAAGCAGCCCACCATAGCATAGTTGCTACTCATGCGAAATAAACTGCACTTGAAGCACAGGATTCCTAGAGCCAGCAGGAGATTCAGTGAGTGGCAGTTCCCATGTGAGAAGTAGGAACCAGCAGGAATATACATCAAAACTCAAGAATGCTTGAAAATCCAGGTTTGGCAAGAGGTTTTGCCACAAGGTGCTGAACAGCAGTAGTGAAAGGATTCCTCAGTTTGAATGGAAAACTCCTGGGGAAGACTGCCACTGAAACAGCACTTCAGCTGTCAATCCTGTGCATTTATTATGCTCTCATCACATAGTCACTTGGAATTGCCCATCTACTGACTCAGATGAATACAATACCACTTCAGACTGGATTTAGAATCACTGGAGACAAAAAAAAATGTTTTATTTCTTCACAGATCTCTGAATAAGTGAGTGAGCAAAACCATGCATGTGCTTGCACTAAGAGCTTATTTCCATTATTGGCAGGCAGTCCATTTAAACCACCTCTAAGAATATTTCTACTTTTCATATGAACTGTGAGGCAGGCAGATTTTCTGTGTCCCTGTGTTTTCAGAAGTTAGTGCTAGAGAAAAGTCTATATTCTTCAAACACATGATAAAATTACTATTTTCAGGTGCATCTCAGAAAAGGATGCAGGCTACATCTGACAACAGATATGTTCACATGTGCAGAGTAAAGATAGTGACTATTTTAATGGGTATTCAAGCGGCCTCTCTTTTGCCTTCCTTGGTCTCTCTTTGTCAAAATTTACCTTTAAAAAGATGAATATAACTTGTTTATAAACAAACTTTCATAAACAGTGATTAATCATGTTGATTCTGGATAGGGAAAAACAAACAAACAACAAACCTGTAAAAGTCGCAAAGAAAAACTAAATTGAGATGTCTTTCCAAACTCTGAAACTGTAACTCAAACAGATCCAAACTGTTCTATCCACCTCCGGAGGTTATCAGCCCTGAAGCCGAAATAAAGAGAGCCCGGAGACCCATCTAAGCGACCTTTCCTGCCCGTTAGGTCGGTTGGGAATCGCGAACTGACGCGCTCGGCCCCAACCCCGGCCCCCCTGAGCACCGTCAGCCCCCGAGAGCAACTTCGGGCTCTTCGGCAGCTCCAGCCGAGCACTCATCACCCGCCGCCAGTGCGCGGTCTGCAGCGCACCGGGATCGATAGGGAGCTCCATACCAGACAACACCTCCGTAATTACGTTAATAGCCGGTACTTTTATTAATGCTCAAGAAAACTGGATTAAAGTCGCACACGCCTATTTGTCGACCAAGCCCCCGCCAGGGTTCGGGACCCCCCGCCGAGTCCGGCGCGGACACGGGCGGCGTCGGAGCAAAGCGCTCCGGCCGAGAGCCCGCCGCTGCCTCCCGCAACGCCCCCGCCCCACACACGCCGGGTAGACAGCGGAGAGGGAGAAGTGCGGGGCCGGGAGCGAAGGAGGAGCAGTCAGCCGGCGTCACGCCGCTGGCCACCGCGACAACGGCAGCGCGACAGACTGGAAGCCGCCGCGGGCTGCACCCTCCTCATCGGGAGAGCCGGGGCGAGGGCTGCGGGGGAAGGCCCGGAAGGGGGCTGGGGCACCGCGGCGACAAAGGGGAGCGGGGGCGGCCGGCGGGGGCCGGCACTGACCTTGCCAGTGGTGCCGTCCCCCAGCACCACTAGCTTGAGCTGGCGGTCCGGGCTCTCCTCCTCCTCCGAGTCCGACATGGTCCCTACGCCCCCGGCGGAGAAGGAGAGGAGGCGGAGGGCAGCCGGGAGGGACGGGGCACAGGAGCGAGGTGGGGAAGGGGGAAAGGAGCGAGCGCCGCGCTCACGGAGCCGGCAGCAGCGCAGAGGCCGGAGCCGCCATCTTCCCCCAGCGCGCCCACCGTCGCTATGGCCCGCACGGGACGAAACCAACGAGAGAGCGGAGGGAAGGGGAGAGGGTAGCTCGCGGGCGGGAGCTACAGCAACAAGTAGAACCGCGGCGGCGGGCGCAAGCAGGGGGCACCCGCCGCGCCCTCAGTTCCGTGTTCCCCCCCCAGCGGCCGCAAATGGTTCAGCCCGACCCGCTGCTACGCGCAGCGGAGGCCTAGCCCCGCGTGACGCCCCGCGCGGTAACTAAGGAAGGCGGGGGTCAGAGGACGCGGGGGGGCGGGGCCGTCCGCGGGCGTCAGGGGAACGGCAGCTCCCGGGGGCGGGAGTAATCGCTGGGTGATACCTCAAGAGGTTGCCGCTGGGAGCAGCAAACCGGTTGCCCTCCGTGCCTCCCAGCAGAGGTGAACCGCTTCAGCCGAGTGGCTGCGTTTCCATTTAGCTCCATCCACTCCCATGGTCAAGGCCCTTTCTTGTCTGGGCTTCCTCTTAGTGACAAGATATATAAATATTTTTAAAGAAATGTGCAGACGTAGAAAGCAAACTCGACATGAAGCACTGCACTGAGTCCATCCCAATCTCACCACATTGCACCTTAGCCTCTCTTGACAGCTCATGGCCTTTCCCCTCAGCCCACCAGATAGGGACACCATCTTTTTCTTGGGTGGTCTACTCAGAACTTTTCTATCCATATAGGCAGTTGGTAGGAACACTTATCAACATAGCCCTAGCTGAGTTTGAAACAGTTATTATGCACAATGACCATGGAGAGTGGTTTATAACCTCTTTTTCAGCAGCCTTTCACATACTTGCAAACTGTTAGTGTATCTTCAGTCTGTCTTCTTTTCTGTAGACTAAACAACTCTTCTTCAGTCTTTCCCTAGGTTGTCTTTTCTAGACTTCTGATTATTCTTGTTGCTTTCCTTTGGCCTCACTCCACTTTCTTGCAGTGGTGTGCCAAACACTGGATACAGTACTTTGGTTGAGGCCTTATTAGTACTGAGTAGAGTGGAAGTATTACTTCATGTGTCTTACATACGAGACTCCTGTTTATATATCCCAGTATGATGTTTGCTTTCTTCACGGTATGACATTGCTGACTCATACGGTTTCTGATTTACTAAAAAACCTCTGAATCCCCTCCTGTTATCATAATTTCATACACTTTGAGCCCTTATTCCTGTTTAACTATAGTGCTTTCGCTTGTCACCATTGGATTTCATCCTATATTTCAGGCTACTTGCATATTTTGTCAATTGTTTATAATCTCATCTTCCAAAATGCATGCTATCTCTTCCAATTTGGTTGTATCTGCAACTTTAAGAACCATATTCTCTCTTCCAAAGTCATTAATAAGATACCAAATAGTACCAGATCTCTGCAAGACCCTATTTGACATATCCTTCCAATATGACAAGTAATAACAATTCTTTGGACACAGATTGCACAACAATTTGAACAAAAGAAACAGCTAAAACTCTTTAAAGTATAAATGTACTTTAGTGGATTCAATATCAAGCTAAGAATTTTTAGAGCAACTTTGTGTAGTGCCTGAATAAAAATAATTAATGTTGCAATCTCTTTCAGGTTTTCTTTTTTAAATGTATGTCAGAAATTTCCAATATTACAAGTACAGTTTTAATCAATCCTCAGCAGGATCAAGAAGATTCCTTATTACTCATGTATTCAAGTGCTTGCAGAACTGAGGCCAAATGCTTTCCCAGTGACATTCTGAAAAAAAGCGGAAAAAAAAAGCAGAAAAGACCTTAATTTCTAATGGAAAACCAGACACACATTTTTGTCGCTTTCTTCATACTTCAAAACAAATTAAACATGTTACTCATCGACTGTTTTCCACTTTGAATCATCTTTTAACCTAATTGTACTGCAAGTTCTCTTAACTAGGAACTCCAGCAAGATCAACATCATGGCTCAGCTGAACAGCATTTCTTGGCAGGAAGAGCAACAGGGACAAACATGGAATTTTCCTTTATGATTTCTGACATACTGAACAGCTGCACAATTAGCATTAGACATTTAAAAGCTCCACATCTCACATCAGGGCAGACATGTGATTGATAAACCACTGTTGATAGAACTGTTTATATTCCTGCCAATTCTGACTCAATCACATTAAGAAAGAACATGAAAGATAAATTCAAAGCTTCCCAGTGCTTCTGGGGAGAAATAGGGTTCTATTCAGCCCCCAAGATGAGAATTAGGCTGTGTGTGCAAGAGCAGGATGAGGGAGCTGCTCTGGGTCTCCAGGCTACTTGTGTTATAATTTGAAAAATGACAAAGAAATGTGTGTGTTATAATACACATCCCCAAACTTAATTTGCTTCTTAAATTTTATTCATTTTTCCACCGCAAATCACTGAAGCTTATTAAAAGTGAACATCACCGTCTCAATGAGTGAACAATATAGAAAGAACTGTTTTGTCTTGAACGTGGAATTCATGGGCTTAAAGTTGTCTTGAGGCTGTGTATCTGATCTGTTTAAATAAGCATTCACATATTAAGGCATAATTTTGGAAATAAAAGGAATACTTCATGTGGATAAACATGCATGTTTGCTGTTGACTATGAGGGATGAATGGAAACTACCCCAGGAGACAGCACAGTAACATAATCAGACAACTCGAAAGCCTCCTGTGCAGTTGTTAAATGTATGGGTGACAGGGATGTATGAAAGTTCTCTTTGATTACATAAAAAATCAGTGCACAAGTTTAAAGCTGCCCAGTGGAGTTAATGTGTAAATTAACAATAAAACTACAAAAGAATGTTGTTTACCATTCTTTCACTTTATACTAGCATAACGGTCACACTACAAATCTTTATACATCTTGTCTGTCGATGTCCAGCAAGCACGTTAACGGTGCGGGGTGGTTATTTTATGTGGGGTGGGGTGGAATCTTGGTACCAGCACATCCCTTCTAGGAAGGTTTTCAAATTGGAACACTTTTGTCATTGCAATCTTAACTAGTTTGTTATTTGCTAAATATGAACAATATTTTTTAGATGAAAGGAAGCTAGTCTTCGACTGCTTGATACTTTACAGGTAAAGGAAGTATGTGAAGCATGTTGAAAAGCACTGGAATTAGCAAACAGAACACACTGCAGTCAATTTTTTTTTCATTGATGGCAGTATGCAAATAATTTGAAACTCTTCTGCATTTTTAGAATACTAAGAAAAAAATCCTTGAGCAGTGCCTTTGAATAGAGGTTTCACTGAAAAATGCCTGGGTCACTCAATGACATAGAAAATAAATATGTATTGTTTAATGGACATTCAGTCACTATTTGGTATGTGCTTTTTTGTTTTTCATTATACTTACTATATACTTTAGGTTATTTCTTTCTGAAGAAATTTCCCTGGTAATCCACTGGTAATTGAGAATTTTGTCAATGATAAGTGGGATGCCAAGATTTTTTAAATTCCCATGTTTAATTTAGGCTCCAAATAAAAAAGTAATTGTATCACCATTCTCTGTCAAGTTTTGGCCTATTACTTGACTCAAGCATTTTCTGCTGAATTCTTAACACATGAAAAGAAATGCTATAGACAGTTTCCTGTCTCTATACTTCAGAAGAAGGAGGGGGGACGAGCTATGTGACTTGATTGCATTCCCTAAACCAATAGTTCTTGCTCACAGGAGTCCATGGAAGGTTGCTGAGTAAAGCAAATCCAGAACAGTTAGATTTAGCCTGTGTAGGTTTTCACTTTCAGTTGAGGACTTTTTTAAGAGTCTGTAAAACCAACTGTTGCTGCTGCTCTATGCCACTACTCAATCAGCTGGGCAGTGAGTCTAATAAATGTTTTCATTTGGACTGGTTCTTCAGATTATCACTGAAGTTGTTCCAGTTCCATTTTAGCTGAAAAGACTCAAATATTTGAAGGCTCAGCAGCTCTCCATAAGTAGGATCACTACAAATGCTGAATGAGTTTTGGGGGACAGAGGTAGTAAAGTGTGACAGGAGGAGCCAGAGAGGCTTAGGAGAGGGACAGGCAGCAGTGGAGGAGTCAGAAGTTTTATGTAGATAGGGAAGTGGGGCTGGAAAGGTTGAGTAGGTGTTCTAGGAGGCTAGTGCTGGGAAGGATCTATGGGAATTTCTGAGGGTCAGAGACAAGTATGGGAGTCTCTTATTATTCACTCTAGTCAGTCCACCCCTCCTGTGAAACACCTTCCTCCCTCACAGGAGACAGAGCCACATACCCAACTCACTCCTCATTGGGGTCAAAAGGAATTTTCCTTCTTGGCACCTGCTTATTTCTGTGTTGCTCTTGGAGCCACCAGTTCCCTCCCTCACATCTTCCCCTACACCCTCCTGGTCACATTTTTCACTGCAAGCCATTGTTTTTCATTTCCACTCCTGTTTTGAGCCATCAGTCAGAAATACCCTTTTCTTTTTTTTCCCCACTATTTCATTCCAGTTCAATTAGAAACAATTGTTGGTAATCAGTTTCAGTTTGAAGAAGAGCAAGCACAGTTCCAGTTTTGGTTCCTTTGCTCCCTTGTTCTTAAATTACCCTGGCTAAATAATTGTGGCACACAGTCTACTGTGTTCACAAATGTGATTGTACAAGTGCAGACTAGACCTTTGTGAATGTGTGACTTTTTTAGAACGCAGTATAAGGTTGCATTTCCTACATGCAAGTGTCTACAAAAGAGCCAGAAGTCACTGCCTACATAGGACATGACTGTATGCTTCTCCCAGACTCTGAGAAAAGGTGTGAACTCAAGCTGGATGAGATGGAATTCTAGGCTTACAAGAAAAAGGAATGGCATGTGTGAGAGCCTGCAACCTTTTTGCCATCCTTGTCGGGAATGCAGGTTTGTTAACTAGCAAGTCATCTGTGCTGTTCTCTTCAGCGCTTAATGGAAACACCACATTTCTCAGAATGATTAACAGGAGCTGTGTCCTCTGGTACCAATACGAGCCTTGCTTTTAACTTCTGTTCTGCTGTTTCATCCTGTGCTTACAGAAACACACACATTCCCCTTTGTGTTTCATTCATATCAATTGTTCTATTTCAGTTCTCTAGCTGGGATCCATGAATGCTCCTCTTCTTCAGGGTGGAAATTGGCATTACGTCTGTTTGAATGAGGAAAGTGTCCTTCTTCAAAAGCAAAATTGTTGCAAAAAAAAAAAATCCAGCATGTGAATTTTTAAAAACTTAAGAGATTTACGTGCGTTATTGTGTTGATTCTGCCACTCAGCTCTGGAGCAAAGTAGAAAACAGCTGTTACTTTTAATTGCACTACAGATTTGCAAATAAAAACGGAACTGTTTCTTCTTCATCAGTATCGCTTCTAATGTCTTTACCAGATAGTCTTTTCTCCTGGCAGTAATCACTGCTTGATTACTGCCTTGAGTCAGACACAGTGATTAATGTGGCTGACTAGACTGACAGCTGAGTGGAAATGGTAAATAATCACTTGTTTTTATATATGTAAAGAACAGTTCCTGCTCAAGTTGGAAATCCTTGCTTTTGGAAGGGCATTCTTCTGTCTTGTTTCCTGCTAACCTAAGGTCATTTAAGGAATAACTACTTTAAGTGCTTGTTGATTACAGTGATGTAAATGTCTCTGGCCCAGACACTGCAATGAACAAGACTTTCCACACAGGAATATGGTTAAACTGGAGGCCGCAACTTTTATGGACTACATTGCCTAATAAAACAGGGAAGAACCACTGGCCAGCTGTTCCCCACAAACTACCCAGTAAAACAGGACCAGTTGAGGTTCACCAAGCACCAGTCTGTGGAGGCCAAGCTAAATGTTTAAGAGAAGGCTAACCGCATCCTCCCTCCCGCAAAAGTGACCAAGGCAAGTGGTCCAAAACAAAGTGTCCCCTTCTACGCTGTCTATGCTGGGAAGGGAGGAGTAAAGTAGTAGTAGCTTTTTTCTTTGTGTAAGTTGCTAAATTTTCCCTGCATTGTGGAAAGGAAAATAGCTAACTGACACCTGGCTAGTATTTAACACATGAACAGAGATTCTGGCCACAGCTGACATGAAAAACCCACATTGGAAATTTGCTCTTCATTTATGTGAATGCACAAACAAGTTCTCTGGTTTTTCCACTAGCCAAATTTACTAGTAAAGCCACACCACATTTTCAGTGGTAAACACTTCTCGCTGTTGAAGGAAAGCACACTAGCTAACTCAGAGCAGAAAATCCAGCAACAGTTAGGGAAAGGGTCAAAAAGACCTTCAGAGCAGGAACTAATTTATAGAAGAGGCAACTAGAATTCACACAAAGTACATCTAACTTCTGAGAGAGTTGTGCAAATTTGAAATCTCCCATCTGAACACAGAGGATCACTGGGAACTCCTGTTCCTTGTCTCCAAACCACAGTGTTTGTTAGAATAATGGAGAAAGCTGTCTTTGATCTGTTACCAGCCCAATAAAAAGCCATTATTTTTTTCTTCCTTTTATAACAACGTGGAAAGTAATTCTAGGATTATCTTCTAGCACCTAGGACTCCAGGTTTGGAAGGTCCCACCTGAATCACCGTTTTCCTGTTGAGTTCCTGAACTGTTAAGTTCCATCACAAAAGCAGGAAAATCATTTGCCCTTACTGCTATTGCTGAAAGCTTGTTCTAGAGCCTAATGTTCTAGACTCCATGCAGTGAGTTGACTCCACCTGGCAGATAAGCTCCCACTCAGTCACTTGCTCACTCTCCCTCAGCAGGATGAGGAAGAATCAGAAGAGCAAAAACAAGAAATGAAGGCTGAGCTGGTGGCAGTTTGATAAATGATACAAAACTATGCACACAAGAAAAGCAAAAAAGGGAATTCATTCACTGTTTCTCATCAGCAGGTAGAAGTTTAGACATTTCCTGGAAGGCAGAGCCTCAACATGCATAACAGTTACTTGGGAAGACAAATGCCATAACTTCAAATGTCCCCCTTCCTCCTCCTTTCCCCCAGATTTTATTACTGAGCACTACAATTGTACTTGCTTTTTTCACAAATAAATCCAATTTCCAATAGATCTAGCAGGCATCTCCTCCTCCTCTTAAATTGTTAGCTGTAATACCTTATCTTATCCTGAACACTTAGTTACTAGTTTCCAAGTCTATGACGTCACACTGTATATGGTTGAACCTTAGCCCACATCAAGTGTTTCAAACCACAGAGTTATCCAGGTATTTTGGTCCAATATATGGAGCCTCCTCTATAGCTTCCCAACATACTCTTACTGGTTAATCAGCCCAATCCTGTTTTTTGTTGGCAGCTCGTTAAGAAATGCATTACACAAGATTGCACCTGAAGCTTATAGTTGAGGTAGAGAAAATATGACAAAAAGCTCATGGGTCAAAATAAGGACAAGGAGATCACTCACCAATTACCATCATAGGCAAAACAGACTCGACTTGGGGAAATTAGTTTAATTTACCAATCAAATCAGAGTGGGATAAAGAGAAATAAACCCAAATCTTTAAAACATCTTCCCTGATATTCCTTGCTGGGCTTAAGTTAACCGCAGCAGCACAGAGGGATGGGGAATGGGAGTTGTGGTCCGTTCATCACACACCTCTGCCTCTCCTTCCTCCTCAGGGACAGGACTCCTCACACCCTTCCCTTATTCTAATGTGAGGTCCCTCCTATGGGAGACAGTCCTCTATGAACTTCTCCAGTGTGAGTCCTTCCCATGGGCTGCAGTTCTTCACAAACTGCTCCGGCATGAGATCTCTCCATGGGCTATAGTCTTTCAGGAACAAGCTGCTCCAGCATGGGTCCCCCACAGGTTCACAAGTCCTGCCAGGAAACCTCTCCAGTGTGGGCTCCTCTCTACATGGGTCCACAGGTCCTGTCACGAGCCTGGTCCAGTACAGCCTTTCCATGGGATTACAGCCTCCCTTGGGCATCCACCTGGTCCAGTATGGGGTCCCCCACAGCCTGCATGTGGATATCTGATGCATTGCTGACCTCCATGGGCTGCAGGGGGACAGTCTGCCTCACCATGGTCTTCACCATAGGCTACAGGGGAATCTCTGCTTCAGCACCTGGAGCACCTCCTCCCCATCCTTCTTCACTGACCTAGGTGTCTGCAGAGTTGTTTCTCTCACATATTCTCACTCCTCTCTTTCAGCTACTATTCCATGGTTGGGTTTTTTCCCCCCTTTTTAAATTGCTACAGGGATGCTATCACTGTCTCAGAGGGGCTCAGTCTTGGCTAGCAATGGGTCTGTCTTGGAGCTGGCTGGCTTTGGCTCTATCAGACATAGGGGAAGCTTCTAGCAGCTTCTCACAGAAGCCACTCCTGTAGCCCCTCTGCTACCAAAACCTTGCCATGCAAACCCAAAACACTACCATATCACCCTTGTCTAAAAAATATTTCAGCAAAGAGAACTGTCACATTAATCTGACACATGAAGTAAACCTCTGTTGTAATATATCCTATTTTCCACTTGCCTGGAGGTCCTTATTAATTATTCTTTTTCACGCTGAACTTTATGCCAAGAGAAGTCCCTTGGAAGCACATCAGTAAATGTCTTTATATAATCTATCAATCTGTGAAGATATGATCTGCTTGTGAACAATTCACAAGAATGGTTTCGGTTGGAAGGGACTTCCAAAGATCGTCTAGTCCACCTCCCAAGACAAGGTCAGTTTTCTGAATAAATTATTAGTTGCAAATGATTTTTAAGACTCTCATGACAGTGAATATATCCCTTTCAGCATTTTTATGATCAGCCTCTCCAACAACAATCATTCACTATTGATCTCCATCCAAGGAAATGCATATTTGGGAAACCCACGGCAATCCCTTTTCTGCCAAGTCTAACTGACCTACTCAAAGTCATATATGATGTCAGCCTCAAAGGGAAGATTAGAGCTCAGGGTTTCCTACCTTGACCTCTCCAAAAATACGTTTATCTCCAACACTAAACTGCAGATCTTATAGTCATGACTGTTTTACCTAAACATGCAGTTCTGTGTTCACTGCAGCACATACCAACCATGCTTTTGGTGTGCTCAAACCTAATTAGTTCCCCAGACCCCTGGGCTTTGTTTTACTAGTCTCTGTATAGCATAGAAAAATATGCTGGGTTGTGATCCATTTGGCAAAACTTGAATCCCTGTTCCAGGAGCTTTTTTCCAGAAAGAGATCTCTCTAGAATTATTTCAGTTTGCATCTGCATAGCTCTTCAAGAAGCTCCCGTGCTGTATGGGGAAAAAAGCATTACCAGTCTGATTACACAAGGACTCAGATGTGAAGAGACAAGAGTCCACTCCTCTGTTCCTTCATTGCTCAACCTCCTTGTCTGTAAGTATCTTGGCAGCTGGAAGGTACTGATGTTCCAGTATAGTTGCCTGTCACATTGAATAAAATTTTCTCATTGTTTCTTGGTTCTCCCCTATGACTGTGGCAAGTTTCTGTTTCTTTCTTTATCCCTAGATTGCAATTTGCAATTTTTAAGGAATAAATACCTGTGTACATCACCTGGTGAATTGAAATCCTTATGCCTGACTACAGTTTTTTAGCTGCTGTGAATGTACGAACAATGCAGTCAGGTGTACACCTCAGTCTGGAATTACTCAACTGGATGCACACTTTCCTGGTAAACTTTCAGGGGAGAGGTAGATTTGCACTGACCACAGACACTCAAGCTTGATTTTCTTGAGTAGGCAACTATTCCAGTCAAAAAGGAATTTGAGATATCTGTAAAGTGTCATTAGTAGCCTCCTTCTCAGCTACGTACTGCTGTTAGAGACTGTGTAAGATGCAGGGCCAGAGGGGATGAAGCCTGGTGTTGCCTCCACAAACCATCCAGCCATTCATTGGCTGTGCCATTTCAGTGCATCATGTCATCAAATGAAGGCAAAGATGACTGAAACATTAACCATGCCAGTGTATTTTGCCAGAAAATGATCCCTGTTTGAATAACTAAATGTAACATGTCTTAATCGGCTTTGAAATGTCTACTGTGCCCAACAGGCATTTGTGTCACTACCCAGCGTGGCAGAGGGCTCTGACTCACCTTCCAAGAGCAAACAGCTGCAGCAGCTCACAACATTATCATCCCCACCCCCTCCATTATTTGCTACCACAACTCTGCCATGGTTATCACCACAGCAAGAGATTTGGCAGAAATGATCACGCGCCCACATCTCACCCACATCACAGCCTTTGCACGAACTCATCTTCATCAGTGACTTAAGCTGCAACATGAGCAGTGAGGCTGGGCACAAATCCCTGCTACCACTTCAGCTACTGTGACATCCAGCGAACTGGACCTGAGCAGCTGGGCATCCCAGTCTGATTCAGCAGTTGGCCTGTCGTAGCTCTAATAAACATACCCCTTTGGATATTATTGGTATTATTTAGCACAGTAAAGCTCACAGCTCAGTGGTAATGTGTCTCAGCTGGAATGACAAAGGGACAAAATTTCAGATACTTTTCATCTTTCTTATTGCACATGACAAACTGAAATCAGAATTAACTGCCAATAATCCGTAAGTGAGTACGACCAGCAGAATTATGTATCTGGGATAACTGATTTTCAAAATCCTACTTTGTATTGATTTTCTTCTGATGTGGTATCAAAAGTTGTGACTCACCCAAAATGCTTTCACTCAATGCTAGCCTACGTGCTCCAAACTAATTTCCTCATGGGAAATTTTGCATCTTTGAGGGCAGTTCATTTACTGCTGCTGAAACTATCAGTGTTCTTACTGGAGCTGGAGTAGCTTTATGTCATGATTATCTGAGATCTACATTTAGCCAAATTATAGAGGTTTATTAGCAACCCAGTAAATATTGAAAAAAGAAAGATAGTTAGGAGAAGCACACCAGGAAAAAATTAAAAACAACAACTGTGACAGAATTTGCATATCTAATTCTGTACTTGAGTAGACCAAGATGAAGCCTTGTAATTAAGGTTTTGAGAATATACAGCTATTACTAATGAGAGATTAGATATTATTTTAAGTGTCTTGAGGATTCCATCACATATCCTTTTATTACCTAATAGTGAATCAGATCTTGTTTGGTTTACTCTACTCAGGCAAAATTCTTGCTGGTTAATAACAGACTAAAATTTATTTTCAGTTTGGCAATATATTAAATGGATTAAGATGTTTTACAGCTTGTTGCATGGACCTATTGAAATACTATGGAAAGTACACATCTAGAATACTATGGGAACTGAGATTCAGACTTATGATTAGATGTACTGGTTCTTTAAAATTTTTTACCATACAATACAATTTTAAATATTTGGAGTGATTTTCTATGGTTACTTGTAATTAAGAGTACATGTTTTTAGAAGAAAATAGGATTGGGTTGCTAGTGTTCCTTTTAAGTGGGCAAATTTGCACTCACACCGACAGACACATACACGGATGTGTCTGTGATTGCTGGAGCACATCAAGTGCTTAGAGTGCACTGTCAGCAAGTTTGCTGATGACACAAAGCTGGGAGGAGTGGCTGACACACCAGAAGGCTGTGCTGCCATCCAGCAAGACCTGGACAGGCTGGAGAGTTGGGCGGGGAGAAATTTAATGAAGTATAACAAGGGCAAGTGTAGAGTCTTGCATCTGGGCAAGAACAACCCCAGGTACCAGTATAGGTTGGGGACTGAGCTGTTGGAGAGCAGTGTAGGAGAGAGGGACCCCGGGGTTCTGGTGGACAGCAGGATGACCATGAGCCAGCAATGTGCCCTTGTGGCCAAGAAGACCAATGGCATCCTGGGGTGTATTAGAAGGGGCGTGGTTAGTAGGTCGAGAGAGGTTCTCCTCCTCCTCTACTCTGCCCTGGTGAGACCACATCTGGAATACTGTGTCCAGTTCTGGGCCCTCAGTTCAAGAAGGACAGGGAACTTCTTGAGAGAGTCCAGAGTAGAAACACTAAGGTGATTAAGGGAGTGGAACATCTCCCTTATGAGGAAAGGCTGAGGGAGCTGGGCCCCTTTAGCTTGGAAAAAAGGAGACTGAGGGGTGACCTTATTAATGTTTATAAATACATTAAGGGAAAGCATCAGGAGGATGGAGCCAGGCTTTTTTCGATGGCGTCTAATGATAGGACAAGGGGCAACGGGTGTAAACTGGAACATAGGAGGTTCCACCTAAATATGAGAAAAAACTTCACAGTGAGGGTGACAGAGCACTGGAACAGGCTGCCCAGGGAGGTTGTGGAGTCTCCTTCTCTGGAGACGTTTGAAAACCGCCTGGACGCGTTCCTGTGCAATGTGGTCTAGGTGATCCTGCTCTGGTGGGGGGATTGGACTAGATGATCTTTCAAGGTCTCTTCCAATCCCTAACATTCCGTGATTCCGTGATTCTGTGAAGTGAAGTGGCTGGGTTTTAGATCCCCACTGACAAACACAAACCTGCTGGGTGCTGTGCAATTCTGTCACTTCACTTTGGTGCTTCAGTGGCAGCTGTAATCTGAAAAAAATATTGGTCTCATAAACATCTGAGCTGTTTGGCCAAGTTCCCGTGATCCTTTGCCTACACAAAACTGCCACATTCTCAGCTCTGTAATTCATTAAAATGTTACCAGAGATCTCCACTGATCTCACTTTACTATGCAAGAGCTTTTCCAAAATATTCCCTCCTAGATTTCAGCTTTAACTGATAGGTGCTAGCATGTTTTCATTTGTCCTGAATCATTCAATGTTGTCTAAGTGCAAAACAAGGAACCATGAGCCACACTCTTTCCATGTACATGCAAAAAATATTTTGGAGATTAAAGGAGAAAATCTGACTGGTCTAAAGGGTGATATCACTGCTAACCCTGTTTTATTTTCTGCCTAGTGAGAATGAAGAGAAAAGAGCTTTATCCAATATACAACGTAAACACAAAAGAGGGCATGAGCCTGTCAGCCCATCATTGACATGAGATATGCATACTTGGATCCTGACAAGGACATTTTGTGAGCAAAGGCAATAATGAGGTTTTGAAAAACACACATTTAAGAATGGTGACTGCTTTAGAGCTGTGCTCATACAAGTTGTGATTTAAAAGGCTGGAGGCTTCAGTTTGAGCCGCTAAAATTCAAAATGACAGAAACTTACAAAATTTTATTGCTCTGCATTTAATAAAATTTACATTTACAAGCTGTCATTTTGAAATGCTGAATAACTCATAGTTTAGAACACTGAACACCAGTTTGGATTGCACTTGAAGTTCATTGCTTCCTACTTAAAATTTTTCTCAGATACTCAGAATAATCCTTCAATCCATGCATGTTTGTTATCTCTCTTAATTCAGCTTTGGCCTCAGAAATACATTGATTTCACAGCAATGTCAGAGAAAAATATGTATCTTGTTGACATTAAAAAAAAAAAAAAAAAGAAAGAAAGCTCCCTTTATGCTTGTTTAATGTGCTAATATGAGAACATTAAGGCCAATCTACCATCTACTGCTTGGTTGTTCCAGCTGTCTGGGTTTTTTTGTTAATTTACGGACTCAATTATGTAGCCTCTTAAATCCACAGCATTGGTGGGTGGTAAGGTAGATGGTTAATTAAGAAACATAGGGTAGGAAACTCCTTTAATGCCTGTTTTATATGTATCTTGGGTAACATTTTTAGGAGAACAAGAATCAAAGATTGTAATTTTGAGAAAATCTCAAGACGGGAATAAATGTACATGGTTTTAAGGCAACCCTGAAAATTATGAGATGGCTAATATCCCCATGATTCTGTGGTCTGTTCTAAAGCAAAAATATTAACCCAAATGTTTGGCTCTGTATAATAAAAACAGATTATCTAATGGTATCCAGTGGGAAATATGAGAAATACCATTCATAAAGACTCTGTAATAGTTATGAATTATAAAGACTTCCTCATTTTCAGTATAAACTGAGACCCCAATAAAACTGTTAGATATTTATTCACATGCCCTCAAAGGGACTGCACATGGACATTTTTAATTATCATTATTTGCAACACCTTACTCAAGTTGTTCAGTATTAATTTGACATGTTTTGAAGTCCTGACTAGAAAGTTTTCATCACTTATTCTAATTACACCATTCTTATATGACTTTAATACTTTTAAAAGGATACAGTGATTTGCAATCTATACTTACTTTAATTAAGAAAGAAAACCATGTTTAAGTAATTTAGGTCATAACATACCAAAGGAGGGGGGGGGGGAGGAGCATTAAATATACTTTGGGTCATAATCTTTAATATGCCACTAGGCATTCTCTGCAAGGAAAAAAAAAAAAAAAAAATTTAAAAGTAAAGACACAATTTGACAGCCCTTCTGCATTTCCAGAGATGCCTCTGTTGTCCTCATTTTATCCTTCCCTTTCTAGCTCCCCCAAAATTTTTTATGTTTATTAGTGGGTGTAAAATGGACCTGTCACCCTCAATTCACATCCTTCTATCCTCACTCTCCATATGTCTGTGTCAGTCAGTTCAAATGATTAAGCTAGGGTAAAACTTCCTTGTCCTGCCTCATTTGAATTATTTTCCTTACCTTTTCTCTTTCACGCAGTTTTACCTATTGAAGCCACTTCCCAAAACTGCACAGTGAGGCTGCAGAGGTCTGAGGTTACACTGGTAGTAGCGAAGGCAGAAAATATGCAGGAATATATTGTGTCTACAAAGGATAAATAAACTCTGCTAATTTCTCCCTAGAGAATGGCAAACATGAATATAAGAAAAGTGCCACTGGAGACGCCTGAGACATCAACAAAGCCTGAAATGTACCATGTTAGGCACAGAAAAACCTGTTCATCCTTCGAGAAGATCCAACAGGCTCGATTATGCTTAAATTTTACTCTTTAGTTAAAAGCTAAAAAGTTGACATTAGCGTCTTAGATAAAACAGGCACTTGGCACCTCACTTTAAGAGCATGTGTTAAACTGTCTGCAGATTCAGCTACACCTTCTTTGCAAATTATCTTTCCATTGAAGCTTAGTGACAGAGACTGGTTATGTGACTAATAGCTGAAACTCTAGAACACAAGATGGCAGTGTCAGACACCACTGCCAGCAGGGGACTGCCGACTGCTTCGGCTGGATCTCTTGGGAGCGGGGACAGAAGCAAGCAGCACTGTGGTCTTCGTGCTTTCCTTAATACTCCTATGGAACTCTTGGTAGGAAGCTAAGAGAGCTTTCTGTTCCAACAATACCCAGCAAATGCCCTGAGAAAGGAGTTAAAGAAACAGTACTCTCTGTGGAACAGGTCTTGGACGTAGATCTGTGAGATACCCATGTTTAGGATGGTGTGTTAAGACATAAAATAATGCATATTGCAAAGTTATCAAGAAAGACAGACCTTCTGTCTTTGGAACATTGCTTTTGTTTCCCCGGGGTTATCCTAGCAGAGAATATAGGACATATAGGTGTTTTTTGTTTGGTTTTTTTTTTCAAAATCCATGTATCACCAGTAGCTAGCTAGAGTGGCACATAGAGTAGGAACATTATTTTTGTGTATGAAAGACATACGGGAAAAGTTATTTATTCGTTCTTAAATGCCATGGATTTTTCTTGTTGCTTGCTTTAGGAAGCTCGCTGTAATCAATGAGGGTGAGCATGTGAAGGTCAGCGTGGAGAAGATGCGAACGTGATCTAAAATGTGGCAAAAGTCCCAGACCAAACCTGGCAGAAATTGAGCTCTCTGGAGTCCAGACACCTGGCAGAGTCTCGATGGAGAAATAAACTTTAAATACCCTTTAATCACATCAGTATGTTCAAACCCAGTGAAGATCATTAGCAATTATTGTTCTGCTGAGTTTGGAGGATTCTTGCTGGGGTGTCCTTGATGACTTTCCTAGCACTCCCGAGCTCCTGAGTCCTGCTCCCGCTGAGAGACATGGCTCTATTGCTTTGCATGATGCAGTTCTGGATCCCCCAGCCTTCCAGGCGCAACCAAGAACTGTCACTGAGTGTCATTACTTGAGCAAGGACACTCAAGTCGGTCACATCTCCCGTTGACCTAAAACGGGGCAGGTCCCTTGGAGGCAAAGGGAGGAAGGATGAGAAGGTATTTGAGGATCCAGGTGCTGCACACAGGAGAGAGACTCAGCGGCATTCGGGGCCCTGCAAAAATAAGGGCTGATGGGATAAAGCACCCGCAGAGGAGGTTGCAAAGATGTAGGACTGGAGTCCTGCATGCTAAGGTGGGGAATGAATATATAGAAGATGCGGAGCAAGGATGCAGAGGAAGCTACCAAACTTCCTGTCTGCCCCATCGCCTTCCCCTGCCATGTGTTTGGGTCCGCCTGAGGACCGCAGCGTTTCAAACCGGCCTCCCTTTCCTGGGCGAGAAGCCCTTGCTGCTGGTAGTCAGTACTAACTGGCTCGCAGTTCCCTACTAACATATAGTGGGCTGGTGGGGTTTTTTTCCATCGCCTTTACCTCGAAATCGAGGTCTGAGAAAGCATTTTGTTTAGTTCTTGGGGAAATTTGCAATAACATCTCAGACAGGCCGTGGAAGCTTAACTAGAAATAAACCTCCAAATCAAAATGCCTCACTGGGAACCGAGAAACCTCAGGCAATCCCTTTAGTCCTTACTTTAAAGTATATCGTTGTAAAAATCCTCCCAGTTCTCCGCTAAAAAGACTAGGAGAAGCACATTCCCCACCCCTAGCTGTCCCAAGCAGGGTTCGCTGTGTTTGCTCTTTGCGAGGCCGTTTCGCGGCGGTTACCGGGGGCGGGGTACCGCCATTCACAGAGGAACGGGTCCGGAGCGGTGCGACGGCGGGGCCGAATTCAGCACTTTCCCGCCGATGACAGTTCCCTCTCGCCTCCCCGAGCCGGGATCCGACGGGGACAGCTGGCCCGGGAGCTCCCCCCGCCTGCATCCCTGCAGCATCCCCCGGCTCCTCGCCGCCGGAGGCATACCGCGGCCCTCTCGCCCTGCTGCCGCCGCCAGCTTTTCCATGGGTGCCCAGAGAAGAAACAGCGGGGGGCGAGGGGGGAGGGGGGGGAGGAAGAAAAAAAGGGTATTAACCCGGAGCTCACGGGTTTGGGTGGATTTTAAACTTTTGTGGTGAAGAGAAGCGATGTCCAAAGCAGCGGGAAAGGGCTGTGTGCGGGGAGGCTTGAGTTCACGAGTGGGGTTTGTAGATGCGCCCAGAGGACGCAACAAGGGCAGATAGGTACTGAGAAGCCCCGGGTAATGCCTCGACGTGCCCAGACGTGTGACCCTGACACCGATCATCCCTCTGACAAATCTACCTGTCCCACTGGAAACACGCGTGTCTTTGCGTGCCCCTGTCTGTACTTCTCTCTCGTTCTAATTATGCCTGGGACTCCGATGATGAGCGTCAAAATCTGACCTCCTTTGCTCTTTCTCTCCCCATTCTTGCAGACGTGACTGGGATATCCACGGTAAATTTTTTCTTGCCGAAGGAAAATGTTTCATGTAGTTCTTTAAACGTTAGTGCAGCAGAAATATTTAGGGAGTACAAAACAAGCGATGTCAACCGGTCTATAGGAACGCGGAGTTTCTCGCCTTGCAGCACTCAACAGGAACGTTGTGTCGTGGACGTTGTTTTGTGGCAGTTGCGGCAGCACTTCAGTCGTACGGGACCTAAAACCAAACACTGCGACTTCGTTCGTTCATTCGTTCAAAAATAAAAAGGAATCACCTAGGCTAAATCCTTACCCGGCTGCTTTTTGCCAAATGTGTCCTGGCGCAGAGGGGCCGGGGGCACCGGGGCGCATCTGCGGGTGGGTGTCCCGACGGCCAGGCCGAGCCGGGCCAGACGAAAGGGGCTGGGGCGGCAGCGAAGCCGCGGAGCTGACGGTCCTGCTTCCATCAGATGCATCGAATCCC
Source organism: Brachypteracias leptosomus (assembly GCA_013401335.1). NCBI lineage: Eukaryota > Metazoa > Chordata > Aves > Coraciiformes > Brachypteraciidae > Brachypteracias > Brachypteracias leptosomus. The sequence continues at coordinate 32,677 of VYZX01020791.1, read as the reverse complement.
ACAGAGACACCTTCCATCGAATACATCGGATTTCCAGGGGAACCGTGGCAGTAAATGCCCCAGGAAGGCTGATGGATGTGATGGAAAGGCACTGCACATGCTTTTTGCTGCTGAATCTCCCCTACACCCATATAGGAGACAGTTGTCTCTATCTGTCTCCCCACAACACGACAGTTCAAAGCTATGTGTCCCCACGTCGAGGAGGATCAGGGCTTTTCGCCTCCGCTGAGAGCTCAAATAAACACACGGGTTTGCCTGCCCGCATTGGCTACAGGGACAGCGGGAAGCCAGAGATGCCTCTAGCTCCTGGATCACGCCGCTTTCCCAGACGGGGTTCTCTCCGAGGTGTAACCGCCCCGAGGCTTAGCCTAGCTTGGCTACCTGAGGAGGACGGCGGGGCCGGCCCGCTCCTCCACTATGGGCATCCCTTCTGTCCCAGCCGCTCTGCCCACGCCCGCCCGCGGCCACCGAGCCACAGTCCGGGGCCTTGCGATGGCAAACGGCCGAGCTCCTGGGCCTGGTGAAGGGCCAGAGGGGCGGGGGGATGGGGGTGGCATCCCAGGTGCCTCTCTCAGAGGAGAGGGACTTGCTGCAAATGTCATCAAGGCCTCGCTGCCGAACCCGGCGCGTTTCAGCCACATATGGTGGGTGGATTTAGGTGTCAAAAGCCGGCGAATTAGAAATGGTAATTGTTCGTCATTATGGGTGAAACGCGATCTATCACAACAACTGGAACATGTCTGGGCGCTAGCAAAAATAATTTGAATGATTAGCGATCATTATGGATGTCAAGCCGCGTCCATTAAGTTGTATGAAGGAATTATCCTTGACGTGCGAAATCAAACTACAAATACACAGGCCTGGCATTGAGGAGACCCTCCCTGCTGGGCCACGGGAGGCCGGGAGCAGCCCGGCGGGGCTGGCAGGGCCGGGGAGAGGCGCCGGGGCAACCGCGCTGCCGGGGCTGGGCCGCCGGGAGCTGCCGCACCGCAGCCCGCGGCGAGGGCCCTGCCCAGAGCCTGCGTGGCCCTGCTCACAGTGGGGGGACAGGGGAGAGGTGCCTGGTCGGTCAGAGAAGGTTTTGGAGGGAGGGAGAGGAAGCCAGGCGAGATGTGGCGGCGGTGGGCGGTTGTCCCGAGAAGCCAGCAGGCAGCGCCCGGTGGAGAGAGGGCAGGAGAAAAATTATGGGAAGCGATTCTGGAAGATGTCCTCTGCAAGGGACACGTCTTCCTTAGCTACACCAGTCCTTGACAGGAGGAAACGTCCGGGAACCTGCTTCCCCGCTCCTGCGGGAGTCAGGGCGCCCGACCCGGCTGCGCTCCCCTGCTCGCTGCAGGCGCCGGCAGCCCCTGCTCATCCCCGCCGCGCCTGCCTGGTAAAAGAGCTTTGCCACCGCTCCCAAAACGAGTGCCTTCCTGAGGCGAGATCGGCTTGCAAGTAGCTTTCACGTTGTAAACGCTGCATATATTTTTTTCTAAGAAAAAATGTCGTTTTTCCCTTTCAAAGTTCGCCCCTTAAGGAGAGTGCTTACGATAGAATTTTTTTTCCTGCACCCTCTGTCTTCGTTTCTGATCCTTCTTCAGCGAAGTAATTTGTTCGCAAAAACGAAGCGGGTATTTCAGTATCTTTTGGAGATATTTTTGGTAAAATTATGTCATTGTGATCCTCCGGGCCATAGCCTGACGCCGACGTCTAAGCGCAACTTCCCAGGGGCAGCGAATCTACAGCGCATACCGCACTTTTTAAAGCAACACACAAAAGCTTTTTCCCCTCATAGCGATAAAAATCGCCAGTTTCTTCAAGACTTTTTTTTTGTTTTTAAATTCGATAAATTAGTAGAATTTCATAGAAATTAAAGGAACCCTCAGAGTCACTTGACAATGTGACAGTCTGCTCCCCTGCAGAGTGGTGTTTATTACCCGTCATTGGGCGTATATGTTCTTTTCTTGTTAAGGTCGCTGGGAAAATATAATGCGTCCGTAGAAGTTCCTCGTTTGCAATTATTTTTTGTTCTTAACTGTATAATGGGAGAGTCTTTTTTTTTTTTTATGTCAGGTAAAAATTATTTGTTTGCTGTGTCCTGTGCCACCGAGCAGACCAGAGCGGCGACGTCACCATCTCGGAAGATCTGCTCACAACATCCCCCATGGAGGAAAACGGCCCCGCGGCTTCTCGGCCGTCTCCCACATTCCCCCCAGACACCCCGCGGCCGTCCCTCGTTACCGCAGGCGAGTGCCAGTGCCAAAAGGCAAATCCTGGACACCACCCGTCCCTCGTTTTCGCTGTCCCGAGCAGAAAAGCCTGGCACAAACCTTGCCATCCAGCCCAAGTGCTGCCGGCAGCCCGCAGAACTCCCTTCCCTCCACCCCCTCCCAGCCTACCCAGCTTTATTCGTACAGTTTGCAAATCTGTATTATTCCCTCACAAGCCAAAAATAATATTAGTCCTCTCCACGCGCTTTTCATCCCTAATTATCACTCGAGTCCTTTGTGACACAAAGAGTTTCCCCGGCCGGTTTAAGTGCAGCGCAGCGCAGATCCATGGGCAAAGTGTTTTACCCGTACCCGGGAGAAAAGCGGGGGGGGGAGGGTTATGTCTCGTAGTCGGGCGGCTTTAACTGGAAGCAGACAACCGGTGTCGAGCAGGGTCCTCAAATCGCCGGAGCCTAAAGGCAGGGTCGGGCTCTGAAGCAGCGGGCAGAGGGGACAGTGTCTTTCAGAGCCATCACCACTTGCAAGATTTGCTTTCCCCGCGGAGCAATTTAGGAAACAAAGCTGTAACCCGCACCTCCCCTCCCCCTCCCGCCCCGAGGAGCCGGCTGCTGCCCCTGGGCTCTCGCCCCATCCCGGTGGGCGACCCCTCCCCGCCGCCGCCCTTCTGTCCCGGCCCGCCGCCGCCCCGGCTCTCACTCTGCTCCGTCCAGCCCCGGGAAGCTGAAAATCAGACTCTTTTTCACCTTTCCACCCGTTTTATGGTTTTCTGGCCATTCTTGCCCGGTATTGAAGCACTGTTTTGGTTGTCAACCGGCCGTGCATGAAAAGGCTGGTGTAGCCTTTTTAGCATCTATGGGGTGTTTTTAATTCTTTTTTTTTTAAGAAAGAAAAATAAATGTTTGAAATACCTACGAAATACCTATATGTGTGTGTATATATACATTTATTGATAGCTGTGTCCCTACTCTAGTAGGATGGACATCAGTCACCAGTCATGGTGGCAGTTCGCACCCCTTTGGAGGCAGCAGGTAGTCCCTGCAGGTCGCCTTCCGCCCATGGCCAGCAGCGGGGCAGCCCCCCTTGCCTGCCGCTCCCAGAGCCGAGCTACTGCCACGGGAGAGGAGAGGCTCCCTGGCTCGGATGCATTTCTGTTTCAGCTAAGGATCCGCTGCTGGCTGCCAGCAGTGTCTTTCAGGAGCCCGAGGGCTGACTTTACTGCCGAGTGAGAATGTAGGCAAAAAGTCACAGGCGCACCTGAGAGCCCTGAAACGGCGTAACCTGCGGCTCTGGACCCATCACTCCCCGATAGTATTTTTTCAAGGAGCGCCCCGACACTTGCACTCGTTGCCAACATCACTTGGGACCATCCTTGTAGCTAACACCCCTCCCAGCTCCGGTACGGAGCTGCGGAAAGAGACGGGGATGATTCTTCAGTCGCCCCAAAGGCTCCGGGCAGCAGTGTCAAAACCCTGATCCTCTGGCCAGGGCTTTCCCCTCGGGCCCATGGGACTCGTCTGGGAGCTGGGCAGGGCGGTGTCTGTGGTAGAGGGTAGGGAAAAAGCATCCCTCGCCCCCAGCCTGCCCCGGGATGGTGCCGGCCCTGGCCGGGCACCGCCACATCCCCCTCCCGGGCGGGCCCGGGCGTGAACTCGCCCTCTCGCTGCTCTGCGTTCCTCCAGAGAGAACGAGGGTTCGCGTGCGGATTGCCGAAATTTTCTCCTTCCCTTTAAAAAAAAAAAAAAAAAAAAAAAGTCAAATACAAGCTGTATCTCTTTTTTTTTTAAAAAAAAGGACAAGTCCCCCCTGCAGGTGAGAGTCCGCCCGCTCCCGTGGTCCCCCTGACGGCATCGGCCAGCTGCGGAGCTGTCGCGGTGAGGGGGGAGCGCGGCCCTCGGGGGCAGAGCGGGGCGCGGGGCCCCATCGGGGCCGGGGGTCCCCGGGCAGAACCTCCTCGACCACCGGCATCTCTGCTCGCCCCCGGAGGAGGGAGCACTGCAGCGACTCGGAACGGTGCGGGGTCCCAGCGCTGAACGGCGTGCCACTTGTCTGCCACTTTTGCTCCCCGGTTAATCTCATTGTTCCTCGCAGCAGCGAACAATGCGAAGGGAGTCCACTTTGGGAGGCTTTCTGACAGGCTAGGAGCTGTAGCAGCCTCGAGGATGTGGTTGAGGGCAGAAAGTCCTGCTCTTTATTTTTGCCATCACCTCTGGAAAAAAAAGGCTGCCCGCTGGAGCCACCACTGCCACCGCCTTAGGGCTCCCTTGGTCGCGGGTGTCCGGCTTTTCGGCCACCTGGGTCCGCCACGCTCCGGAGGGGCTCCCGGCACTCCCGACCATCTATGGGCAAGGAGAATCCCTGCCTTGGGCTCCGGGGCCCTCGAAGCGGAGCTGCTCGCTCGGGCGGTTCTGTGCTGCAGAGCCAGGGGAACCGCTGGGAAGACAGCCGGGCTTCTCGCGTCCCTGGCCCGAGACCGCCCTCGAGTCGCGTCGCCTTCCCACTGACAGGAGAAGCGGAGCGGAAAAGTGCCTGCCAAAGCCCCAGGCTTGCCGAGGAGAGGCCCTTAACCTCCGGGCCACCTTTGCCCCCTGTTCCCAGGAGCCCCTGGGAGGCCGGGCAGGTGCTGCTCTGCCGGGGAGACTGCCTGTGTTCCGGCATCTTCTGTTCCTTCTTCTTATCCTCCCGAGGAAGCCTCGCTGATTTCTACCTGACAAGTGAGGAAGGGAAGTGGTGGTGGTGGGAAATCTACGTGGTTTCCTGGTTTATTACCCTGAGAGCGAGCGGGAGGTATCTAAATATAGGCAGCCTCCCGGTTGTGGAGTTCGTCTCTGCGCCTGTGCGAGTGTTTAAAACACAAACACAAGTGCCTATGGAGACATATGCAAAGATATACACAATTTACATTACATTTCAACAATCGAATTTCTTGTAGCTGATGTGGTTTCTCTCTCTCACTTTCTCCATTTTCTTATTGCGACTGATTTCTCTTCTTTAAGACTGGAGCTTGTCCATGGCCGGATGGAAAATGATTCCCACGGCTGCCATAGGGAATCGGGGTTTGGGAGAGAGGCCGAAATTGGGATATGTCGTTGGGGAGATTATTTTCATGTTGCAGCTGTGGACGTGATGATGAACTGAATGTGTGTTCAGGGGATGGAGAAAGCGTGTTGAAGCCCAGGTTTTGCTGATAACTTAAATGCCGAAAATCCAGACTAAATCCTTTGGCCTTGGTACAGTTACTCGCGAGTTACTGGGGATTTTGTCATTAAGAAAAGACAAAAAGACTCAGAGCGTTTGCTTTATATTTTAAATCGTAAAATTATCAGTAAAAACAGGAATAGAAACGCCTCAAAATTCCTGTTAAATTCCATTAAATTATCGATTAATTTTTCCCGATGCAAAATACTGATACGTCCTCAAATAACGGATTTTGACAACGTCAAACGAAGACAATCTAGATGAGTAAATATTCGAAGTTAAACACAGTCCTAAAATTCCACGTAACTTTACTCAGATCGTCTTTATCAGCAATTTCTATCTCAAGTAAAATGCATCTTAGCTTTACCGGATTCGAAGAAAAATGGTTTGACGCTTTATTCTGTTTAAGTTATCCAGTGTCACAACGCGGGGAACCCCGGGGAAGCTCTAATGACTTACGCTTTCTTTTCATATCAGGAGGTTCCCTACCGCGCTATATCCGTCAGCAAGCACAAAGAAAAATAATGAAACACGGTGACCTACAGGAAAATGGTAGGCATCGAAATAATAGTCTCTCCAACAAGAAGCCGGATAGGAAGCTTAACCAGCTTCGCCGAAAGCCATCCCTGCCACCTTGTTCCTCAATCTCCCCCGGGGCCAAAGCCCCTGGTGTAAATTGTCCCATCGAAGCTGGGACGGGAGTCAACGGCTCTGTGTCTTGTATAGGGTTGCAAGCTTCACAGGTGACATGGGGACTGCGGGCAGAGAAAGATCCCCAGAGGCAAGAAAAGGGGCAAACTGAGCTGCCTGCGGGGCGGCACGGACTCCTTTTCACCTTTCCAAGTGCATGGGGGCCCCGCTTCTGCCATCCAAAACTTTCATTTTCCCAGGAGGAAAAGCACTGGGAAAAGCAGCTGGAAATGGCTAAAAAATATAGTAATAATAATAATAGGACGAAAGAAAGAAAAATGGAAAAGGGTTTTAGGATCGGGCGTAATAAATGTCAGTCCTCCAGCATCCGCCAAGGTCTATTCTATAGAGCGCAGGACCGCTACACCTGGAGCATTCCTTTCGCCAGCAGGATTGCGGACCCGCCCGGCGGAACAAAACCAAACTCGAAAGCAGTCCCCCCGATACCAGGACGACTTTAAGAGCAGAGCTCGGCCCGAGTCCACGCTGGGACTGGGGCAGACCCCGGGGAGTCGCCAGCCCGGGCAGCTCACCTGCAGGGCAAAGGCTGCCTGCTCGCAGCGCCAGCTGCCCGAGCTTGGGGAGAGCGAAATAACAACCGGGGAATGCCGGGGTGAGTGAGCTGACGAGGAAGCAGCCCGGCCGTCTCTTGGGCCGGCTCGCAAGGACCGTGTCCGGGGGCGATGGGGCAGCAGGGGCTGCCTCCAGGCCACCCCGTGCTCGGGATTCGGAGAGAAGCCCGTGCGGGGAAGGAAGGGACCCGGCGGCAATGGAGAATCGGCGGCGCCCAGGCAACGCGGCACCCTGTGCGAGAGGCCCGGGCATCGGTGTGGAGAAACTGCCTCAGCCACCACCGAGTCCGGTCCCTCTAAGTGCCGTTACCCGGCCCTGGCCCCTCGGGTGGAGCTGCCCACCCCATCGCAGGCTGTCCGCCCCGTCTGGCAGTGCTGGCCCCGGCGAGGATGGCCGGAGGACGGCAGCCGGCGGCGGGGATTCACTGCCAGCACCGTGCCGAGGGCCCGGGTTCACCGCGGAGGCTTAAAGAGGATTCAGTCCAAGGCGGGAGGCTGCCCCAAGCGGCTATCGCGGTTGTGTCGGGATACAAACGGCTTCGACCGTTTCACCGAGGACTGTGAAGCCCCATCCCGCAGCCCCATCCGGAGCCTCCGCCCGCCCGCGGCCAATGGCCCCGGGCTCCGGCAGAGAGAAAATAACCCGCCGACCCTCGGCACTTTACCCGGGAGCTGCTAAGGGTTTAAACCGACACAGCCCGTGGAAGCGGGTAGCTGCTGGGCCGCCCGTCCCAGTCCGCGCAGAGAGACGTTCCGGGATGTCTCCGTGACTCCTCCGACCGCACCACATCATCACTGAAACCCGGGCAGCCCAAAACGAAACCAGCGATCCCGGCTCTCCGGCAGAAGTTATCTCCAATAACTCCTTAAGGCGCCCGGCCCGAGCCCCTTTGTCCCCTCCGGTTCCCACGGAGGGAACCGGCGCCGGCGCTGCACGGTGTACACGGCCCTGGGGACCACGATCCCCACCGTCGGGGCTGCAAGCTCCCAGCAGAGCCCCTGCCAGCCTCCGTGTGAGTGGGAAACAGTGGTCTGAACTACAGTCTGAAATCTGCTGCGGGGAAAAAGTCGCTGGGGAAATCCGTGTCCACTCTCAGAAACGACACAAGCTGCAGAGCTAAGTGTTAAGCTAAAGTTTATAAATTAAAAAAAAAAAAAAAGTACAGCGGGTAGCTTACAAACATTCACAATTCATTTGAAGTAAATAATCTAGATGAGTGCACAGTGCCATTAAAAGAGAAAGGGGTGGGGAGCAGAGGAGAAAAAAAAAAGAAAAAGCAATGAGTTACCTCAAAAGAAAGAGACTGTAGTTACACTGCCGAGCAGATCAGAAATCCCCGCCCCTGAAGGAGAGGTCTCCAGAAGAATTGTAAAAGGCACTGATGGTATTAAAATTTCCTGTTACATCGATTTCTTAAAAAGCCTGACTAGAAATATTCACATTGAACATAAAAATAATAGTAACAACAACTTCAATACAACTGGAAAGTGCGAAAAATCCATAACTCCTCCCTCCCCGAACACGGAAAGATCTCAGGAAAAAAAGGAAAAGAAAAAGTCTGCAGTTTCGATATAAGTCTCACCCTTTTGTGACATATTTATCCTTTGCCAGGGATCATGGAGTACAGGAATAACATGGGCAACAAGAGCAGGGGGGATCTGAAAGAAGCTTCCTTGCATTCAGCACCATACAAGGCACACTCAGTTCGCAACGAATTGGAAGACCAAAGACTCAAAACAGATGTCAAAAATAATCTTCCTTACAATCCACCGAGGGACTCCTTGATCTCCTCTTTTGAGCTGCATTTGGTTTTGTAGGTTGTTGGTTTTTTTTCTCCTCTCCTTTTTTTTTTCTCTTTCTCTCACACAAGATCGAGTCTCTACCAATCCGAAGCGAAATAAAACAAACAAAAAGTCTAGACCAAATACGTTGACAACATGGATACCATGAACTAGTCGTGCCAAATTGCAAGAGTCCTCGGCTGGCAGGGTGGGGATGGGGTGAGGGTCGGGGCAGGGGTGGCCGAGAAGTCCTATGCTGGAAGAGGAGAGGGTGAGGAACCATCCAAATAATATTAATAATAAAAATAACAATAAAATAATAATAAATACTGTCCGAGGCACTGAGAGCTGCAGCTGGGGCTCTGGATTTGAGACCACGGATGGATGGATGGATGGATGGATGGATGGATGGATGGATGGATGGATGGATGGATGGGGTGGCAGAGGGGAGATGGGTTTCCTGGCTGCCAGTGTGAGTGTGTGTGTGGGGGATATGTATATGTGCCCCTCACTGGGTGCCGGCGGCTGCGGCACAGGTGGACAGAGCCCACCCGGGCAGGCAGTAGTAGGGGTAGTAGTAGGAGGGCTGGAGGGAGAGCAGCGAGGGCGGCCGCAGCACCTCGCCGGGGTGGTACTGTCTCTGGTCGTCGCGCACCAGCACCTTGACGGCCACCTTCTTGGCGGCCGGGGCGGCGGCCAGGAGGTCTGCGGCCATCTGCCGCCGCTTGGTCTTGTAGCGCCGGTTCTGGAACCAGATCTTCACCTGCGTCTCGGTGAGCTTCAGCGAGGCGGCCAGGTCGGCCCGCTCGGGCCCCGACAGGTACCGCTGGTGGTTAAAGCGCCGCTCCAGCTCGAAGACCTGCGCGTGGGAAAAGGCTGCGCGGGAGCGCTTCTTCCGCGGCTTCGGCGCCGCCGACTCCTCCTCCCCCGGCAGCAGATTCTCGCACTTGCCCGTTCCATCCTCCTCCTCAGGCGGGCTGCGATCTGCGGGCAGGGCGAGAGCACGGCAGTCAGGGCAGGCAGGCACCGGGATACCCACAGCCCCATGTCCCGCTCCTCGGCGGGCCCGCACCCGCGCTCCTTGCGGCCAGCCTGCAGAGACGGGGCGGGCGGAGACCCCGCAGAGCCGCTGGCCACCCGAGACAGCCGCCGAAGGCAGCCGGGGTTTCTCGCTCTCCTTAAAGCGCTGCCCGCCCTTCCGGGCTGCGGGCTCAGCCTGGCAAAGGGCTCTCATCGCTCCGTCCTTCCTGGCCCCGCGGGACGCGTTTCAGGGACAGTTTCTCCCGGCACGGCCCCCTCCCGTTGCACAACCTCGCGGGGAGATGGAAAGCTCGGATAGCCTCCCGTTCTCAGCCTTCCCTGGGACCCTCCCGCCCTCCCCGCGCGGCTGCGGAGGGGCCGCC
>VYZX01020791.1:6006-22714 GCA_013401335.1 Brachypteracias leptosomus | reverse complement strand
GCGGCGCGGGCGCTGCCTCCGCCCCGCTCTGTCCCGCCCCGCGCCCGCCCTCTCCTTTTTCTGGCGGCGGCGCTGCCATCCCTCACCGCCGCTGACAGCGCCGGCCCCGCGACTTCCCATTGGGCGGCCCCCGCACAGCCCGCACGCCGATTGGCTCCCCGCCGCGGGGCGCTGCGGCTCCGCGGGGCGCGCGGCGGGACTCGCCGCGCCTTAACCCCTTGCGATCTGCCGGGCTCCCCCGTAAACACACACACAGACACACACAGACACAGCTTCCCGCCGCCGGGGCCGCCAGTAGCGGAGGCGACCCCCGGAGGGACGGGCCTGTCCTGGGCCGAGAGGGGCCGCTGCTACCAGAGAGCGAGGGATGATAGTTTGAGGGTGTTTCCCCTCTCGCCGCGCCTTGGCCGAGCCGGGCAGCAAGCGCTGCAGCCGGCGGCGGGGAAGGGTTCGGTCCCGGCGGGAAACGTCGCGGGGGAACGGGGACAAGGGCGCAGGCTGGCGAGGATTCGATGTGGGCTGCTCGAGGAACTGCTTGTTTTAGGGTCTGTCGAGGAAGGCGCCAGTACCGGGGGTGTGCGCTACGGGGAACGCGCCCAGACCTCCGTCCGCTCGCCCGGTGGGTGTAAAAGCGAAACAGCCTCGACTGGCTCTCGAATATGAGCTTTCACATTCCATTCAAAAAAAATTGTTAGTTTTTTGTTAGGGACTGTCTTCAGTCCATGGGGCTTTTAAAGACTGTTTTAGGAGAGTCTCAGATTAAAGCATGCTTTCCTCGAAACCATTCTTTCCCTGAAAGAAAATGGCCCCAAACAAGAGGCTTTTGGAAACTATTACACACACGGGAATTTTACAAACGCGACTCCTTGCCAAAACAACAATGTGCCCCAAGCATCTTGCTTTTCTTTATCTCAGATATTATTGACATTCTCAGAGCTAGCAGAAAAATCCCGGCGACGGTGTCAAGCAGATACACGAGAAATGAAATGCCAGCTCTTCGGGACCGTGTTTTTTTGGGAAGACGCAGCAACGTAACGAGCTAGAGCGTACCAAAATGAGCCCCCTAAACTCGGCTTTGCTTCGTGAGCTGAATTCCCAGGGCATTAACCTGCTTCTTACAGGCGTGCATCCACCTCCGACATTTCCTTACTTGATCCATCAGAGGTGAGCGCCTGTTTGCAGTAGACCACGAACCCACGAGAATTGATTATCAACGACTCTGGCACGAGTTAAATGTTTTCAATCATCATTCTTACCCGGAAAATAAATTAATAAAATAAATAATCCTGCTTTCATACACAGCAAGAAGCCGGAGAGCACCTTTGCGTGACTGAACGAGAACAGGCTTTATCCTTACCCTGAGCAAATTCAGTTTATTTTAATAAACTTGCTTGGAATTACTCATTATCCCTTGTCCCCCACTCTAGTATTTCCCAGGAAAGCCATCGCTTCTGCCACCCAAGATTTCAGTACCACGATATACCCAGAAAATATCCAAAGGGAATATTTATAAGAGCTGGAGGGAAAAAAGAGGTATCTGGGGAAGTTGTGAGAAATTCACTACTTGGAGATGTGTAAAAGGTGCAGGAAGGGTGCCCTGTGTAGGCATTTTAAGGGGTGCTAAACAACCGAGAGATGAAATTTGGGGTGTCAGACGAGTGGTGTGGACGGAGACGTGGGGAGAGAGGAAGGGCTCCGCGCTTCTGAAGGGAAAGGCTGGAGGTGCGGGTCGCGGGAGCCGTGATTTTGAGTTGGTGGCCGGAGAGGGTCTCTGGGCACGGCGGGGCCGGGGACCTCCGGGCAGGACTGACAGGGGCAGCTTTCCAGCGTGCGCATCTTTTTTGGGGCTGTGCTCAGGTGCGGCAGATCGCCGAGCAGGAGGCAGCGCAGGCGGCTGCTTTGGAGTTGGAGGAGCGGCGGGGAGAAGGAAGAGACGGTCCCTCCGCCGCAGCCTCTCCTCCCTCCGCGCTCCAGCACAGGCAGTTTCCAGCCCGCGAAGTTCCTGATTTACAAGGTTTCGCGTCCAAGCTCTTGGAAATACCTGCGGTTAATTTACAATGGCTTTAATTCTTTGCTAATTTACCCAGCAACCTCCGTGCCACCTTCTTTTATTTTCTTTCTCTTTTTTTTTTTTTTTTTNNTTTTTTTTTTTTTTGTCTCTCACCTTCTCCCGGCGCCCGGGGCAATTTCTGCTCCCTCTTCCCGACCAGAAAACTACTGTTTGGGGGAGGAAATGCCTGGGGAGGAGGCCAGGAGAAGAGAGAGCGGCAGCGGGGATAGGGCGCAAGGGAGCAGCGGAGGGAGGCCGGGCCGGGCCGGGCCGGCGGCCCCGGGGCTGAGGCGCCCGGAGTCCAGCTGGGTGGTCCCGCCGCGCCCGCCCTCCAGCCCCGTCGGAGGAGACAGGCAGCGAGAGGAAAGGAAGGAGGGAGGGAGGGATGGATAGGGGGGAGAGAGTCAGCTCGGCGTTGCTCCGCGCTGACCGCTCGGGTGGAGGGCTCGCAGCCGGCTCCCGGCAGCCCTTAGCTGGGACAGCACCGGGAGGGCAAGGGCTCCCCGGCCAGGGCGTGCGGCCGGCACAAGGCCCCCTCCGAGCGTCTGTTGGAGAAACTAGATGCAAACCCTCCTCGCAGGAAAAGACTCTGGCCGGGGGGGCGGACGGAGGGAAGGGAGGAGGCAATGGGGTGGGCAGCCGAGCGGGCAGGGCAGCGCCTGGTGCGGGGATGTCGGCACGGACACGATTCCTACCTTGCCCCCCGCCCCCGATAAGGGCTCCGCACCCGCCCCGTTCCCCGCCGTTTGGAAGCAGCCTGAAAACATTGTATCGGATCCACCGTTTTAGAGACGTGTATTACATTGCAGCGGGGAAAACCTCAACCCCGCTGTGTCCCATAAACTGCCCCCGCCCACCGGGAACCCCCCGGCTCTTTCCCCGACACCCCGCATAGCTCGCCGCTCGTCGCCCTCCCGTTGTCGCCCGCGGCGGAGCCGGCCGGGCGCTGCCGGCAGCCGGGCTGCCCCATCTACAGGCGTCCCCGCCGCACTGCCCGGCCTCGGCCGCCCCTCGGGGAGGTGGGGGGTCAGACGCGGGTCTGTGGTGACCCCGGGGGCCGGGATGGGACAGGGCAAGGCCACTCCATGTACAGACATGTACAGACAGGAGTGAAAAAGCACAGCCCCAGTGCCCTGTCCCAATATCCAGTGACAAACCGTGGTACGGGGCTGGGAAAGCAGGAGTGGAGCCTGCCTGGTTACAGCATGAGGTGGCTTCTTGCAGTCACCTAAGACGTTTTTCTTTACAGGTGTGAGGAAAACCGCTCATGGAAGCCCTATGTGTAGTGCATGGGGCGATGAAACAGGGAAGGATGTGTCCTGCTCATGGGTGTCATATGAAAGCCTCAGATAAACATGTGAAAGACAATGTTCATGTACACAAAAGTGGCTGCAAAAACTTAAAAAAGCCTTTGTAAAGAGCACACATTTTGTATACAATATATAATGTCGTATAAAATGACTTAGTCCTGTGGGTGGGAGTATAGAATCATAGAATCATTTAGGTTGGAAAAGACCTCTAGGATCACCAAGTCCAACCTTTGTCCAACATCTCCCTGACCCCTAAACCATGTTTTGAAGAGACATGCTTGCATTGGAAAAAGGAAATGTTATTGCCTTTCCTTCAGGGTAGGATTTGTACAGTATGGGAAATGGATTAGTGATGTAGCCTCCATGCACCAGCTTTTGGGCAAAGCCAGGCTAGCTCAGTCCCATTTCAGTCCTGATTATCTGCCCCCCAAGCCTTTCTTAGCTCTGAGGGAGGCTGAATAGTTTCATGGCCCAGGCAGAATTTCCCAAAGCCTGCATGGTGGTAGGTAATACCTTTGTCATACCTAATTAGAGGGGAAATTTTTTTTCTTAAATAGAATCTATCTCCCCAGATTTGTTCCCAGTTTGCCCCTTGATATCCTCATTTGCCTCCCGATATACACAGAGCAGTACAAATATTTCCAGTCTCCTGCTGGGTCTTCCAGGGGTTTAGGTGGAACATGGCAATGGTACAAACAGTGCTTCCTCCTACAAGGAATTTTAATCCCCTGTGACTCTATTGGTGATGGGGAAGATTTGGTTCATAATTTTTACTTCAGCTGTGCTCCTCTCTGGTTGTGCAGCAAAGGCATATCAATGTGTCCTGGATGTTTGCAGGAAAATCTAAGATCACCTGCTTTTGAACAAGTTTTGACTCTGTTTCTTAAATAATAATTTATTTCCAAGCAAATGTAACTGTAGCTACACAGTAGCTGACAGTTGTACATCTCTAAAATAAATTCCTAGCAGGATTTCTTCATGTGTTTTGTGAAGGACCTCACATAAGTAATTCCTGCAATGCCCAGTCTTCAAATTAGTTTTTGTAGTTGATGTCAGGATCCTGTGTTGCCGCTGAGATATCAACTCTAAGATGCTTCTAAACTTCAGCGAGAGAAGGATATACTGTCTACAATTAAGAGAAAAATATGAATAATTTTTAGAATCTAACTGATATTAAACTTGGAGAATGTGCAAATACAATGCTGACAATTAGACTTTTAATCTTACTAACTTGACAACCTCTTTGCAAATTAGCTCAGTAGGTTTGAATAGCTGGTTTACTAACCCCTTCTCTGCTCATATTCCTTATATGGGGAAAAGCTTGTGTCATTTAAGGCTTGGAGGCTCAAACACAAACACTCCTATAGGAATTTAAAACCAAACTAAAAGGAACATTTGAATCTTGCTGATTGCACATATATGGTGACATGATTTGGCCCAGTTTTATTGCTCAGAGCTGCTGTTTCTGGAAAAAACAAACCAAATCTCCCTCTTGATGCTTCATCTTTATGATAAAAAGTGAAGGCTTGGCATGCAGAATACCAAGCACAAAAACAAAACCACCAACATTTTATTTCACTGCACAGCAGTTTTACTCCTGAATTATGCCTCCTTGCAAGACCCAGAAAAGGAAAAGACTCCCTAATCATCATGCTCCAAAGAAAGAGTGAAGCTGTGCAGTCATTTCTGCTGCTTGGTGCCAGGAGGCCATGAGCTGTGTACGCACTGAGAGCCCCATCCCACAACTGTGCTCAGAAAAGACTGTACTTTGAAATAAATCTCTTTGACTATTTTTTTATTTTTATGCTAGGTTTCCTACTACTCCAGTAAATTACTATATACTCCTCATCATCTGATGTATTTATCTGTAGGATAGAAATACAAATTGGAAAATATTAACTTGATTTACTAATAAAGATCATACCAGTATACCCCAATGGCCAGATGTATCTCATGGTCACTAACGGAAATTTGTGAATTTTTGTGTGAAATAAATATTGTGATATTTAGCCCTTATATTTATCTTTTTACCTGTTTCATGAGATTTTAAAAGGAAAGGGTAGTGTATTTGTTTGAAATCTCTGAGAAAAAATGAAGTAGAAACAGATTGAATGATTTATGCCAGTCATATATATGAGTCATCCATACAGTAGCTAGTCTATCTACTTGTTCTGAATTTTTCCTTATTATTAACTAGAACATTTTAATTAATATCCACTATATTACAGTAGATGTATCTGCTGTGTGCAAGTCTCTAGGTTCTTAAGAACACTCAGCACAGATTAATCATTTGATGTTCATTTAGTACAACACCATACGAAGTCCAGGTTTCCTTCGCCGTTGCTCCTCAATCTATAAATAAATAATAACCTTTGCTACTTTTTGTTTGAAATAGTTGAGCTCACTTTTCATATATGATGGAATAACTTGGTGATTAAATCAATGGCTACATTAGGGTAATGTTTAAATATTTTTATTGCTTCTGATGCTTATGTAAATCAAGTAAGTCTGCCAGCCTCTCAGGTACTGGAACTGTTTTCATTTATAAAGTGATTTCACATCTTTGTTTAAGAGACACATCTTTATTGATAGCAAGTTAACAGTCATTTTATATTAATTTTTCAATCTCTTTATTGTTCATATCAGAAGTGGATACCCATCAAAGGTAGTATCTAGGAATGTTAAGGGCCTATCTGTTACGAATTTACACAGATCACTGATTACTCAAAAGTTCAGAATGTGAGATCAAGGACTCATTTGTTTCACAACCTCCTTACACTGAATAGGAAGCCTAAACTGTGGAGATAGGGTGTGTCATTTCTGTGCATGTCTTGGTCCATCTCTTGTGTACAGTGCTGGCTATTGGGGTGCCTGCCCGGAGAAGCAGATTGGACTCAGGAGCTCCAGTCCTGGACTCAAGTGACTCAAAAACTATGTGTCACAGAAATGAGAATCATGGTAAATCCATCCTATTTTGGATCCAGGCTCATGTGATTGACTTCATATGTCTGAAGAGAAATCAGAGGTGTGAGTTCACCAGGTGACTGCAGAGGGTGGTTGGTCTGGGTCCCACCCATCCCTCTGTTGAGCAGAGAAGGAAGACAGGTAGTTCAGGCTGAGCATCTCAGCCCATGGTAGCTCTGTTCTCTGAAGGGACCTCAGCCTCTTTGAGAGCTTTTTGACACCCTGGTGGAAAACAAGGCCCCCAGCTCTACATGCTGTGTGACAGGGCTGTCCACACCTGCAGCTGCCTTATACAGCCATGGTGTTAGCCTTGCTGCGATCCATGCCTGATAAGCCATGGTGGAACAGCCAAGCCAAGCTGTTTTAGCACAGAGACCTTGGATCCAGTGTTGGGTTTATGAAGTTAGGGCAATTAGCAGGTCCACTGTGTGAGTTGTTTCCACTGGCAGTGATTTTGTATGTACAGTGACTGTACATTTCATCTGAACACAGCTTTCACATTAAATCACTAATTATTTTGGCTTGCTCAATGAGAATACAAATACTTACATAAACTTCACAAATAAATGAGTGACTCTATTTTGTTCAATTCACATGCAAATTTAATTGGCTGCCAAAAATTAGCAAACATGACGCAAGTTGTCTTCAGGTGATACAAATATTGTTCATATTTTTTGTGTTTATCTTAGAGAATAGAGAATTTGAGCATGCCAGTTATGGATGACTGCAAATACTCACCCCGTCTTGTCCTTATGACACTCAATTCTCTCCTCTCTTAATTCACATCTTCATTAGTGTTGTTTTTGCCTAAATTTAGAGACTTTGAGTTATAGGTTGTCTCTTTCCAAGCATTTTTATAGTGTTGAGGGGAGCACAGTCTAAGTGGGTTCTCAGGGTATTCCTGTCATAAAAGTGACTATTTCTATAATTTATTAGCCAGACACATTTTGGGACATACCTAACAGAAGAAAAGATATTAAGGCAAGTGACAGATGACAAAGATTAAAAGTGTGCAATATGACAAAAGCAGTTTGCACCCTACTTGTTACATGAATGAGAGTAAATGAGATGGTTGAAGAAGTCTCCAGTACCAAAGTGGCTTAGTGGAAAACTCTTATGACATGAGAGGGACCAGACATGTAGGTAGACAAAATGTCAGTTATGAAACCCCTGGAAAACCAAGAAAGTCCTTTTATTTCTCTAGGAGGTTTTTCACAACAAAAGGATGCAAAAGTCTGCCTGAAAGTGAAACAAGGAAGGCAAAGAAGAGCTGGCTGGAAAGGCATTTTGGTAATACTTTCAAGATGGCAAGTTGTGATTTCCTGCACTACAGATGAGGTTACTTTTGGCAGGAGGAAAGAGAGCTTTCTGCTCTCCCTGCTTTGGAAAGAGAGTAGTGTGTGGTAGGGCCTTCTGGTGCTTTATAATATTGTCTGTATTTTATGAGAGCTGATTAAAAACCTCACGCTTTGCTTTATGCACTCTCAGTGTTCCAAACCCATATAGGACCGTGGTAGACTGCTGTTGTAGGAAGTATTAAAACCTGGTCTTCAGCCAAAACTGTTGCTATCAACTGTCCTTCCATATCTCTGGAGGACTTCTGATGTGACTATATTTCTTTCACACAGTGTACACTTTGTGCAACCTCTCTGTGTCAAAAGCAGTGGTTTTGAGAAGGGTTTCACTTTGCAGTAGATACACTCCCTCATTGGGAAATACAACTTTTAATAAAACAAAGTGTTGTGCCTGAGAGCATCTTTTTAGATGCCTGTAGTATAGTCTTCTGCAGAATACGCAACAAAGCCCTTGTAGTCTAACCTCCTGTACTGTCACAATGATTGCCTGGTTGACTGAACACCTCAAATGCAAATGGTGTATATGCACAATGATCAGCCGTGCTCATGTTGATAGCTCTGACTTTACCCACAGTTTCTACAGCTTTAAGGCGTGTTGACTCTGAAGCCCTGAGAACTTTTGGCAGACTCTGGAAGAGCAGTAGCATGCTGGAGGGAAGAGTTGACATCCCTGCAGTATATGTGGACTGTGAAAGAGCTTCCAGCTTCCAACCTCAAATGCCTTACTTCTTGGTCTGCATAAGACCAGGTTTACTACTACAGCTCCTAGAGCTACCTTCTAATATATGGTGACCTCAGAAGCAGGCCTGGGCAGCTCACGTAACTGCTGTCATGTAAGGTAACAGCTGCTTTTACAGAGAGCATATTAAACGTCAGAACACCTGGATAATGAGATAGTGAGATTCTTTCAGTGAGGAGAAGACATGACTACCAGCTGTGGAGCTGAGAACTAGCTCATCATGTACAAGTCAATGTCATAACAGGAATCTGTGCATTGCTTCATTTTAATATATCTAGCCCTTTGTACATGGTATGTAGTAATGGTATTTCTCATGAACATGACTGTGTCATAGTCTTGCATTTAATAAACTCCTTTTCAAAAAGTGTTGATTCTGAGCTTCATGATAAGAATAGCTTATGAAAATATTGGGATGTTGTTGGATGTAGCTATCTTTGATACATATCCCTTATCATGTGCCCTAGCATCTGGGCCCCAGCTGACACAGAGCAATCCCCTGTGCATTTTCTCCAAGATGCAAAGAGTGTTTGATGATTTCCTTCAAGAATAGGCTTTATTTTCCCACCTGGTGACTCAGCTGGTGTTGGATGTTGACTCTGTCCCAGCTCTTGCTTGCTGGGTCCTGGGAGCCTGTAAGGTGATTCCAGTCATATTAGAGTTAACTGTAAAAAAAAAGAGGAATAAGGATGGCTAACGAATAGGGGATTATAATTGCTCTACTCAATATTTTCACAGCTTCTTTTATCATCTTTATTCTCAGCAGCTAGTAAATGTAAAGGCCCCTTAGCCTATGTGTAACCTGTTTGGATGTCAGTATGTCCCTGTGCTTTTGTCATCCACAAAAGTTCTTGGTCATGGCAGGAAGATTGAGAGGAGGGAAAACAGGAGCTAAAGGAAGGACTTTCGAAGAAATAAAAGGGGAACAAGGGCAGAGAGAGAGAGGTCAGATCTGTGTGATCCAAGAGTATGCAACAAACTGATGAGGGAAAGGAAAAGGAAAGGGAGAGAGGAAAGGAAGGGAGAACTGAGAGCTGAGGGACTTTGTGAAGGAGCTAGAGTGCATGGTACAGGAACAAAAGGATGTTGAGCAGCAAAAGACAGGTGAGATAAGTAAGGATGGAGGGAATTAGATCAGCAAAGTGCTAGGATCAGGGAGCTGGAAAATGAGACATACCTGGGCAAGGTACCTGTGACTGCAATGGAGAACTTCTATTAAACCTCCAAATCTAACTTGTTACACTTGAGAAAAAATTTAATGCATTGCTCCTCAAGAAGTCTAACGTGCATATAAACATAGACCCTGTTATATGGAATCTATATAACATCTATAAAGACAACACCAGATGGGTTTAGACCTCTGCATAGTATGCCATACAGTATAGTCATGAATATAGAGTAGGAAACAGATATTCCTGATGAAACTGGTGACATTCTGCCTATGCTGGTCTGTGCGTTGGAGCAGCTCAGAAGGAAGTGGTGGACGGACAGATCAGAATGTCCAGCCAGCGGTGGCCCCAGGCCCATCGCATTCCAGCCGCTCCTTGCTCCTCTGTTTTGCCCTTACGGGCCTGGTCCAGCTCCCCCCGGTTCCGGGAGCAGCCGGCGGCGGGAGCGGGGCGGGGGGAGCGCACGGTGCGGGCTGTGCGACCTGGCAGGCACCAGTTGCCATCTAGTGGCTATTTTAGGACTATCTGTGCCTGGAAAATAGTTTTTTTCCAACCAACCTGCAACCTAGCAATTGCTTTCTAGAGATTTGCACTATTTGCCCCCTCAGAACCTCCTGAGCGTCCTTCACAGAAACAAAGGATCTGATGCGTTTAGTGGACAACGGGCCTCTCTATCTGCAGCGTGCACAGAGTTTGGCTTTGCTTTGCTAGCAGGCAGGTTACTTGCCTGCTTTCTAGGTGTGGATTTTGCAGGTGGAAGGCTGGGGAAGTCTCAAAAGCAGCTGAGGGGGACGTCAGCCCTGATGGGGGAAGGCTGGCTCCCTTGCTGTCAAACCTGCAACACTTCCAAGCAGTTCAGCAGCACCAGGATTTTCACCTCTGGCTTGCAATGATTCTGGCCTGTAAAGATTGTTGGAATATGCTGACAGTTTTTCTCGTTTCATTTTAGTATATTCATCCTTGCCAGATCCAATCAGACCAAGACACAATATTCTAGATGTTGGGCAAGCACAGAACAAATACTGGTGCAGTGGCTATGCTGCACTTTGGCCCCATAGTATCTCTTCCCTCTGGTCAATGAAAATGGAAGAGCTGGTGCAGATGGACTGTTTCAAGTCTGATACAGAAGTAATTGGAATTTTTGCCCCCCTTTTTTTTTTTTTTTTTTAACCATAAGGAAATAGGTAATAAAAGCCGAGGAAGATTTGAGAAAAGTGTGAAAAGATGAAGAGGAGCAAAGGAAGGAGATCTGGGAAGGATGCCCTGTATTCACTGGTGTCTTTGAAAAATCCAATTATCTCAAGAAATCAAATGGACAAGCCCCAAGAGAAGAGTTACATGTACTTGCTTAGAAAAGTGAAATAAACCCCTCCATTTTGTTATATTCTTGATAGTGAGACAGCTATGAAGAAATGGAAGAATTTTCCTTCACTATCTCATAGAGTGCCTCAGTACAACACATCCCCATATCCAGCACTATGGTAACATTTTCTTGTCCTTGTATTCACTTATGATGGATTATTCAATTTTTGGTTTATTGCCATTGTGGTATACAATCATAGTAACAAATATTATCCAATTGTACTTCGAGTACTTAGTACTTACACCCTGATCCTGTTGTTGTTTTCAGAAGCAAAACTTCCCCAATTCTGAAAATACAATAAAATTGTATTAACATCTATAATGAAATTGTAACAACAACTGGACAGTGTTTTGTTCACGCAAGAAAAATGAAGCCAGCAATATGTCTGTAATGGTAAAGCTTTGTGAACGTGTTACATGGCACAGCTGCCTTTCTCCTTTCTTGTCTACACTCGGAGAGGCTTCTCGGTCTGTCAGCTCCAGGCTGAGACACACTAATGTATACCTGCAAAGCCTGTCTGCGGGGCAAAAATCTGAATCTTTCATATGAAAAGAGCCAGCAAAAGAAGAAAATCATAAATGTCTTAACAGTGGAAAAATAAAAAACCCTCTATTTTTTTTTTTTTTAAAAGCAGAACACTTTCCTTGTTTTATATGTTTATTTCAAAACAATAGAAACCTTTCCTTTATGCTTCTTTCTAAATTGAGGCTTTAATGCTGTTCCTCCTTTTCTTTTTCTTTCTTTTTTTTTTCAGTAGTGAAAGAGAGAGAGAAAATATATGAGACACCGAAAGTTGAGAGCAAAAACATTTTCTATTTTTGAAAACAAGTAGCAAAACTAGATTAAGCAAAATGAAAGTGTTCAGGGGTGTAGCACCCTGCTGTAAAGAGGTACAGTCATATAGGAAATAAAAGACAAGAACTGTAACAGAGAATCTCAGGTTAAAAAAAAATATTTAAAATCTAATCAGCAACAATGGTTAGGTGACATGGGGAATTGCCATCGCTGGAGATCTGTAGGGTCTGGTTAGCCATCTCTCATATTTGGAATAATCTGGAACAACTCGCCCAATGGATCAGTGAGTCTTTGCCTCCTCCCAAGACAGTGGTTACCAAGCAGCTGACTTCCAGAGGTGCTGGACCTGCATAGAGAAATGAGATAACTAATTATGACCTCCACCCCCTCTTTGGCAGCCCCATCACTCCTACCACTGCAGGGATTCATGCTCAGTCTATGTCATCCAGCCCTGCTCCGATCCAGAAAAGGAGTTCACCAGATATGCGCTCAGGAGTGCAGGAGTCCCATTTTACTTTGATTAAAGCTTCCCTGAAAGACTATTTCCTGTGCTTGAGGTCCAATAGAGTTCTAAGTTCAAAATTGGTTGGAAGAAGTTTTATCATCAGTTTAATTTTTTTTAAAGAGGCCATATATTAGCTATTTACTTAGTCTTAAAAATCCTGGCTTAATAGAGTTAAATAAGCTATTACTAGGCAATCCTTAGCTCTTGTTTATATAAAAAGAGCAGAGTGAAACTGCCATTGTCTGAAAGGAAAGCCACATTCCAGATCTCAGCTTGCTTTGGGCACAGAAGCAGGAATGATTATTTAATTTTAACATTTTAAAATTTATATGCTGGTGCTGGTGCTGGAGTATCAAAAATGTGATCACTGAACATTTTTCTCTTATGTATTCCTTCTTTATTCGTTCCTCTTAGTAAATGTTGACTTATATAAATCATTGCATAGCATGTGTGACACATTACAATAAAACCTAGAAAAGGGACATAGAGGGTTATCTATCTATCTGTCAATAAGACTGATACCTTTGATACTCCTCTGTTAATTATATCAGTACATACACAGAGGCACAGCCAGTACCTGTGCTGTCTGGCTGTCTGATCAGAAAAGGAACTGTGTTTAAAAATGCAGCTCAGTTTTGGTCCATCCATCTGGTTTGCTAGTGAGGGAGGGCACAAATTATGCTGAAATCCATGGTACAGCTTTTTATACTTTAGCTCTATTCCCTCTGGCTGATTAAGCCAGGTAAGAGCTGCACTTTGTGCATGGCTTAGCTGGGGCCATGTATAAACACTGTCCTTTCGTGAGGAAAAGCCCCAACCAGAGGTCACCTGACTGCAGTAGGTAGGTAATCTCCAAACTGAACTCATGGCTGACAGAAAGGTTTATATTTTCCCAGTGGAAATCATATTTATCTCCAATGTATTTGGTGACATTAGAGATGAGGGCTCTCAGACAGCTTTTCTACGCTACAGAGTACCTTAGCTCACTGATAGATGTTGATGGTGAGGACAGTGATGTGCACCCACAGTACACCCATGTCTTACATTCACAGTTAACTCTCAGCAGTTATGTTAGTGCCTGCGAATGCTCAATAAATAAAAGCTAAGCTAAGCTAACAACAGGCAGAGGGGTGACATTATAACTACCAGTCTCAGCAAAGTACTTCAATTAATTTTTCAGTACTTGCTTATCACCTCTACTTTCTGGTTTGTGTCTGCTCTACCCATCACATCCTGCATAGTGTAAGTTTTTTACACTGTACTAATAAAGATCTAGATCTCAGTCCTAGAAGGGATCAGTAAAGTAACCCAGTCTGTCTTCCTGCACAGTCTAGGTCATTGGTTGCCTCTCTTGCCATTTCTACATCACATCCACACAGAGATTACAAGTTTCACAAGCAGAGGTTGTGAGATATTGAAAAAGTAGTACCTAAAAAACCTAGTAAAATCTCCCCCTGCCACTCCCACTTTGCCTTTCAGGTGCCAGTGTGCCTTGCTGCCAACCCAGAACAAACAACAAAACCTCATTGTTGGTGATGCCTTCATTTTTGTTCTCTGAAGGGTTTTTTCTTTTTAAATAATCTTCACATAAGCTGTTTCCAACACGGAAAAACGGAGCTGCCCTGACCTAGACTGTACCTCTAGAAGGCAGCAGTGGAAGAATTTCCACAATGCTGAGGCTGCAGAGAAATAAAGGGCCTGTGAGTATAAAAGGATTTACACTAATAAAATGAATACTGTGATAACCTCCTTGGAGGTAGATATCCACAGAGTGTCTCCCCAGCTCAACAGGAATCTTACACAGTGCCCAGGGAAGCAGCCAGGCTAACCAGGTTCCTGGTGAGATGTTCAAGCTGGACAAACATCCCTTCAAAGTCTGTTTTAACACCTAGCTTGGGGTGGAAGCAGATGCCTTATCCTCTGAAGGAGCCACAGATGTGAAGCCTGCCTTGGAGATAAAAGCCTAAGCATTTATTTTTGACAAACACTGAATGAGATGGTGGTACATGTATGCCCCTAACATCCATTTCCTCAGTATACAAATGGAGTAGAACAGACATCTGGAGAATAGACAATGAGATTCAGTACCCAACTCCTCTTCAGCAAGCAGGACACATCATAGGATGTGAAATATCTTAACAGGAGAGAAAATAGTACCAACCTTCAGACACCCTACAGCCTTGTCTTACTGAGACGTGTGGGTTCAAATCCCACTGTGTTCTAACCACAACATAAACCCAGTCCTCTTTCTTTGTGTCTTTGGAAGGCCAACAAAGATACATCCTTGGTGAAATCTAGGCAGAGAGTAGATATCATTTTCCAGCACTATATGCTTGTCCTTGAGGAGCTAATCCTGGATGTTTCCTACACGCCAAGCTTCTAGGACAGCTTGTTCAACTTTGTGGATTGCACCTGAGAATCTAAGTCTCCTAATAGAGGAAGCTTTGATGCTTTATTTGGGTTCCTAACTTCTTCAGGGAATCAGATAGCTTAAATTCAGATGTTTCAACATTAGATCCAGTTTAATCTTTGAGCACCACCTCAACCTTTACATCAGTTTCAGATATGGGGTTTCAGTACCTAAAGAACTCTGAAAAACCTTGTCCCATGAATTTAAAGCATCCCTCTAGGGGAGAACCTATTGCATCTCTGCAAGTAATTTCATATTAAACTACCCGCACTGCCGAGAAGTGACCCAGGACATTTAGCTAGTCTAAATTTGTCTGGCTGCAGCTTTCAAAAACTGCATCAACTTTTCTTGGTACATGATAGACAGAAAGGATCCCTGACTGGTTGGATAATTCATGCTTCTTGCAAGAAGCCTCATTTTGTCACTGGGAAAAGATAAACCTCGCAGATTAGCTCACTGTCCATTTATACACCACTTACTCGATATAAATGTACCATAAATACACAAGAGCTAATGATGCACCTGGATGGTTGACTTCAGTGTACCTGAATCCATGGTACAATGGAAGTGTGATTCCACATCCCCTCTCTGCTACAAGGCCATCTTCTTTGTGTGGGCAGCAGCATCTACATAGCTTCATCTACAGCTGGTTTAGTAAACTGACCGCATTGAATACTGATCTGCAGTCTTGCTTGGTAAAGGAAATTTCAGGCTTCCTGGTTCAGCAGTCTGTGACTGTACAACTCAACACTGGCATGGAAGAAGGCACTGACCAAGGGGCAGAAGAAGAGGAAATGTGAAGGTGCCTTGCAGTTGCAGTCTGACCATGAAACCCCACCCTGGGCTAATTAATTGCATGGTCAGTGCCAAAAATCTGTTCTGCCCTACTCAGTTACAGCCATTTCAAACTGTATTTTTCTTCCCTGGTTGTTTGGCAAGAGTGTTATGTTCCTAGCTTTAAATACAGCTATCTAGGGACTCCTAGAGAGACGTTCATTTTTATTATGTTTTTCTTTTGGACTTTATTCACAAAGCCAGCAAGGATAAGAGCTAAAAAGCTGATATTTGAAAGAGGAAGGGGGTTTAAATCAGAAATAGACTCTCAAGGAATTTTAGTGAAACATCAGAAACTGGAAACAAAGACTAGAACATAGACAGAATTTGCTTGGTGTTTAAACTTTCATGTTTTAGTAGAAAAAAACACCCTGCTGGAAACAGACCCAGGACTTTTGAGAAGCTTATGGAAGTAATGGAGTGTGACGTACAGAGCTGGGACAAGGAATCTACTGGAAGAAGCAAGCACAGTGTCTTTAAGAAGTTGCCAAAACCTGCAGAAGGCTAACATGGGCAATTTCCTCTGAACTGAAGCTACAAGGAAAAGAAATCCGTGGAAGACTGTTGGAATCATGAAGGTAGGAGTCTTCAGAGCTGTACATTAAATGACCAAGCAGGCAATGTTGAGAATACCTAAGTTACCAAGAGCTTGGAATAAGCATATGCTATATGAACGTGCAGTCACATATAAGATGGTCACATTAAATCTTAAAACTGAAAACATTTCACATGGAATGACTTTAAGGGGAAGGGAACAAAAATCTACCAGTTAAATTCTCTTTACAATACAAACAGGTACAGCTCCAAGGAAATCAAACACTGCTTTGGAAGGACACGCAGAAGTTACTCAGCATATCCCAGCTTCAGGGCAGCAATTCTTTTCAGATCGCTGATTCTCAGCATCACAGAGGTCCCACTGTTTCCAAAAGCAAGGAGCGACAAGCCTATGGTGGCCAATGATCTTTTCCCAGTGCAGAATCTGATACAGGTACAGGTATTAGTATGAACACCTAAATATCAGTAAAAACTTTGCCCCAGCTGCTGACTTTGGATCAGGGTCTAGAGGGAAATTTTACCAGTTGCAAGCTTGCCAGACCCCATAAAAAAATGGAAACTGCACATGAACTTTTATTGATGACTCGTTAGTTTAACAAAGCACCACCATAAAAAACCCCTAACCAAGCAAAATCCACTTGTTTGATTTAAAAATCGATATA
>VYZX01020786.1:40333-64961 GCA_013401335.1 Brachypteracias leptosomus | reverse complement strand
CCAGGGTAAACCCACCACAGCCCAATGTCTGCTTCATTGCATTTCTGAGCCTTATTGTGTCAAAGTCTGCATTTTGATACCTAAAAGGAAATGGGAAATGAGACAATATGGGTCTAACACTGTTACTCCCTTTCCATGTTCAAATAAATGGTATGTTTTTATAACTGGGAGGGGATAAAGCTGGCTCTCACAAGGGAAGTGGTTAGTGTAGCTGGTTCTTACCATGGTGACTTCTGATAAGGATTTGTTGGGGTACTGTGTACTTATTTGCAGTCACTAAAATAATCTATACAGGATTTAAAGTGTTTACCTCTTTCAGAAGCTGTGACTAGGGAGTTTGGGTATGTGAATTGAGAACTGCGCTATTCCATATTCATACAGCAGCTTGCTTCTAACTTTGTGTAGCTGCATGGCTGGCTGGCTAATGCTTAACCCAGACATATTAAGCAAGTAAGTGGGAGGCTGTTTTCTGAAAGTATTGACCTTTCTTGTCTGCAGTTTTCAGAGAGATACAATTTGTGTCCTATACCTGAATGTTCATGTCATATTTGTTGTTAGAAATATGACCAAAGCTGACTAGGCAAATCAATGCCTTTAGTTTTTCAGGATAGTGTTATGTGACACTGTGTTCGCCACTGGTCCTGTGCAGTCTGGACTGAAGTCAGCTTCCAATCCATTTCAAAGGCATGTCTTCCTTCTGACATCTGTGTGAACTTGGGGCTCCCCCACACTAGTTGCAGATTGCCTGTCAGTTTAGTGTAGCAATTAATTCAATGCGTGACATCAGTCTTCAGCTTATAGTTCACAGTCAGGTCACTTCCAGTACCTAGTATAAGATTAACTTGTTGAGAAAAGTATTTCCATAAACAGCCCACAAGGGCATGACTTGTTTCATGCACCGACTTTTCCCCAACTATAGTTCCACCAGTCTTTTCCTGGAAACTAGTTTTTATTTGTGGTCTTCTATGTGTGATGTAGTTTTGCTGTGATTTGAAAGGCGCTTACATACCTATTTAACTAAGTGAGACTGCTTTCTTAGTTACTGTCCCATTCTTGAGGGGTGCTACTCTGATGCAAGTCCTCATGCTAATAAGTAAAATGAGTCTGATATCTTCAGAGATGACATGTTTATGTAATCTTTGAGTATTTTTTAAAACTTAATAAGGAAGTGATCTCTGTGTTAAAGCAAATGCTTTTTACATCCTGTTTTCTTAGACATTTGTCTTATAAAAGTCTTTCAGAAGAGTATGCTTTTCATTGGCCTTAAAAACAGCATATTGCAAATGTTTCAGTGATGGTACTTAAACTTGCAAGACATCTGATCATGCATTGATTTGACATAAGATTCGTTTTGTAATCTCTTAATATGTGGCACTGCTATTAAGATGGAACACCTTCCAGAGTTGTAAGAGATGTGGATTTTTTCCCCCGCTTTTTTCATTCTTTCAAAGTAAAACATTCTGTAGCAAAGCACAGAAAATGAAATTATATTATTAATTTGCAATAATCAGACAAATTCTGGGATAGATTTCTTACTAGTAATGTTAACACAAGTTGTTTTTAACTAATGTTGAAAGTCCATTCAGAGGGAGTCATAACACAGCAGGATGGTCACAAATGGGACTATAAACTAGTACAGCTGCCACTCTGGTCAGACTGTTTGGCAATCCCCTGTTTAATTTGTTACTGCTTTATCCTTTCATATGCTGAAACACAGCTAATAAGTAAAAGCTTTCTTGGTAGCACCTCAGGGAATTACTTCAGATTTGGTTGTTACTGATTTCCTTTGAGTGAAAGATATTTTCTCTGTAACAAGAAGGATCGTTTCCCCTTTTTTAAGTTGGTTCGGTAAAACCTTGCACTTCTATTTCTAGCTTTTTTTATGGTTGTTTCATTGCTAGAGTAGGTATTATTGCCTCAAGTCACAGTCCTAGTTTGTGTTTCTTATCTTTAATTGTGTTGCTTGAAAGAACCCCACTCTGCTTTAGGTTACTGCTGATTTTGATATGGATTCTGATTTTAAATCCTCAGGTCATGGAAGTGTAGACAACATGCAGCTTACTGAGATTTTGTTTGTGACTGTTTAGGTAAAAAAATCAGTGAAACTTTTTGTGAAAAGCTTTATAAGGGAGATTTGACAATTTGATCTTTCCAAGTAAGAATGAATGTTTTTTAAGATAATTAGCTCTTCATTTTAATTTCACTTAATTTTGAGTGAAACAGTTATGGCTACTTGCAAGTAAATGAAGTCAGTTTGAAAATTGTGGATTAATCTGAGTCTAGTACAGAGTAACTAATAACTTGATTCAGAAGGAAGAAAAAAAAAAGGCCACAGAGTTAAACACTCTTCTGAGCTGGCAAGTTTAGATTTTTATGATGTGAAGATACTTGAACCTAATTGAGTGTACAGAGAATTATGGAAATCAGTTCAAAAGGAAATTAATTGTGCTTAATGAAATCCCAAAATAAAAAAAAAGATAAGGTGAGTTGGGCCTTACCTGTGCCTTAAGTACATACTGGTACTTGAGTAGGATCACAAACCATCCTAAAATTTCTAGCTAGCAACTTTTTCTCTTTTTTTCATATCTGGTTGGATTCTCATTCATTGTAGTCTCATTTTCCTCATGATTAGACTTTTTTTTCCAAAATAACTGTCACATTCCTTATTCAGTGTTTTATTTGTTTCCATATTGGATTTTAAAAACACATTCTTCTGTTGCTGCTTTCTAGATTGATATACTTCTGTCTGAATGTTCATACAAAAAATCCCACTTGAGTTATGAAATATCTTTTACGTTTCAATTGGTAGTTCTGAATTTCTTGTTAGTATTTGATTTGTGTTTACTGGACATTAATTTTCTTTATTCTGCCCTCTTTGATTAGAATTGAGGATGCAGAACGTAAGGGCTGGATTTTAAATACAACTGAAATGCAGAATTAGTTGCTTAAATTGAGAGCCTAAATTTGGTAACAACTTTGGGAGGCTTGGCATGTTTTTAGAAAATGGCTCCGCGTTGCTCCTTTGGATACTTCCTTATGAAGCTTAGAAAGCTTTTGTAATGTGAAGGCAGGGAGAATAACAATCCAGAAGAGCCATCACTGGTAGTCTTTCACCTTCAGAAATGTAATACTCTCTTTTTCTGAAGCAGGCGGTGGGAACAAATTAATGGAGGAGTATGTTTATCAGCTACTTTGAGCAAAGTGATGTGGTTTATTCTGACTTTTTTTAGGACTGACTGCACAATAAATGTTATTTGCATTACTAATTTGAAGTTGGAAGTGGTTAAGAATATTCTGAGAATAATGCCCAAAATTTACTTTTTTCTAAATACTTGCTGAAGGTGCTTTTTGTTAAAATGTTTTTGAGGACAGACTAGCTGGCTTTTATTCACTACTTTGAAAACCAATAAGGTTTTTTTAAGGTCATCATTTTAATGGACTAGAACTTGTTGTTGCATGAAGAAATTACAAGATTGTTTTGAACAGAAATACAAGATTCAGTCGATGTTAGTTTAACCTTCCCTTAGACCACTGAAATAAATTAACAGGAAAAGCTCTGGAAACCAGATTAAGGCACACTTGAAAGCACAGATTCACTTAGTGTCTTCTTATTTTAGGGCTTCATGGTGTTCAAAACTACCAAGAATCTTCATGAGAAACTGATAATAAATTGAAGTAAAAACTTGCTGCAGGAATATATGCATTGGTTTCAGAAGTTCCTGTCAAAACTGCAGTGCAGAAAGAGCATCTCAATTGGTGAATTTAGTGCTGTGAAGTGACTGAGGAACTCTTCTAGGTTAGTCCCAATGTGAAATGGCAACACTTGGCACACTTGGTCAGGCTTTTGGACCTTTTGTATGACAAAATAGTTTCTCAGCCAGGCTCGAAACTTGCAGTCTGTGTTGGTTGGTAGAGATCTGTGTCTGACAGTGGGATGTGGAGGGGAAAAGAGACTGGTCTTGGCTTTACAGAAACTCTGGAGCTGGTTCAGCATTGTCATTTATGGTCTATTGTTCTGGGTTTGCCTTTGTTGTACATATGTTTCAATTATTTTCCATTTGTTATTCTTCACTGCACTAAACAGTATGGTGAGAGTTAAGGAAAAAATATTTCTATAATTAGGTTCTACACTAGATTTTGGGAGGTGGGTGTCTGATTTTTGGCTCTCTTTCCTAAAAGCATAGGCACCCAAGGGATGTTAATTGAAATAAAGCTGGGTTTGTATGTGCAAAGTTATATAGATAGCTTTTGAATGTAAGATGAAAAAGTAAAGCACATATTCTTCCTTAATTGAACCCATTTCTAAGTCTAATACTGTTGTTTAAATCCCTTAAATTTATGAAATATTTTTGAATAGTATCTACTACGAAGGAGATCCTGCAAAGTACTTAGTTTCATTACTTTCTAGAGTATTTTCTAAGGTTTTAGAATCAGTGAAATTATAGAATTACGTAGTCTGCTTTCTTTGCAGATGCACAAATCTTAACTTGCAGATTAGTATGAAATTTTCCATCAAATAACCATTTACATTTCATTATATATGTGAGTTAGAAAAGTGTCCAAGATACACTGCAGAATTTGCTTTGAAGTGAGAGATCTGGAAGCCCATCTTTGAAATGCTATATTCCAAATGAAAGGAGGATGGGCTTGAAATTGAAGCAGTTCTCTTTTGCTTCCCATCAGCAACATAGTCAATGTCAGTTGGGCAGATTTTGGACCCAGCAGAAGTAAGGGTGCATTTCAGCCCTGCTATATAGGTTTGTTTCACAACTGAAATGTTGCTCAGTCGCAGAGTCCCAGCTTGTGGGAATGAGGAGTGTTGTAATAATTATGATAGTATTATCAGAAATTACTTCATGAAAATACCTAAAATATTGTCAAAAGATCATTGTCAAGTCTGATTTTCGGCACTTCCTGGAAAAACAATGCTTCAGTCTTCTGTCTCAATTTATTTCATTCCCTATTAATAAATTTACCAGCAAACTTGGTCATGTAGCTCTGTGGCACAAGTGACAGTTATGAGACACTTGAGTATATGGAACAAGTGCAAGGAAAGAATATTTGGGTTGGTTTTGGGGTTTTTTTGGGGGGAACAAAGGGAAGATGCAAATATTGGAGTGATTTCTTTAAACTTTTTCTGATATTGTTTCAAGACTTTTTGTTTGCATATTTTTCTTTCAGTGTAGAAAAATGCTTGTTTAGATAGAATTGCTTGGTTGATTTGTGGGGCTGCCATTGATACCATCACAGTTCTAATGTCTTTTGATCCAATGGCCAGTTAACAGAATGATTCAGTAGGTTTTACATTAGAAGCCTTGCTTTTAATGATCAAATCAACTTGTGAAACACTGAAGGGATATACAGTGGGTTATCTTGTTTGCTTATGATCTTGCTGACTGGGGAATATATGAAACCAGAAAAAGATTCAGAAAAGGTTATCTTTTCCTCCTGCACACTATCCCTTAGACACTAGTGGCACTTGTGCATTGTGTTAAATTAGATGTAGGTTTTTGTGCTTGTTGTTGCTGTACATTTGTATTCTACTGCCCTTCATAAGGGAGAAAAACTGCAGATATTTTGACTGAGTAAAACAAAATGAAAACTCCAGATAACTAACTTGCTTTCCACATTCATCATAATTTTTGTGGCAAGACATTCATGCCTGGGTTAGATTTCGTGCTTTGCTTTCTTTTCAGTAAGAACACTGCATTTAAATTAATGCTTTTACATATTTGTACACCTCTCTTTGCTTATTGAGCTCTAGACTGAGGAGAACATGGTATGCTGCCCTGTGGATAAGAGATACCCACATCCTATGGGTATGTAAGTAGTTTAATGCACTGTGAAACTGGAGCTGGTAAGTTGGAAGTGCTAAGCCAGCTGCTACTTGCATATTAATGTCTCTCAAAGTAGTTGGTGTTTTCTTTGCTACATTACTTTCAACTAGATGTATTATATGTGAATGACATAAGATTTCTTTTCCTGTAGAGAGAATAATTTTGTAAGGGAAATATTTGTATTTTGTGAACTGTAAAACAACTTTCCCTAAAAAAACCCCAAACAACAGGTGGACCCGAGTTTGTTGCTCCTAGATGAACTTTTAAAAATACTGCTATAAAAGTCTTCTGAGATAAATTGTAGGTAGCAAGTCCTTGTACTTTTTTTTTTTTAGCTTACCTCATGAAGATGAATCTTTACTGGACTGCTGTGGTCTTTATGCAAAGTAACTGAATTGCAAAGAACCATACCAGTGAGTGCGCAAGTGCAAGGAAACCAAGTCCTGATCTCTGGCAAAGCACTTCCTGTTGTGTTCTTAACGGCTTTATTGTAGTAAATTGTTTATTACTTAAACAAGTTGTCTAAGGAGAAGCTGAATTGTGACAGATCGTATAGTATTGTAAAATTCAGTTTTGTGCTGATCATATCTATTAACTATTATGTACTTTAAATTGAGTCCACTGTGTAGTGTGATATTCATAACATTCCAGTGC
This sequence comes from Brachypteracias leptosomus, assembly GCA_013401335.1. Taxonomy (NCBI): domain Eukaryota; kingdom Metazoa; phylum Chordata; class Aves; order Coraciiformes; family Brachypteraciidae; genus Brachypteracias; species Brachypteracias leptosomus. The sequence goes on along the minus strand of VYZX01020786.1, from coordinate 58,470 downwards.
AAAAGTCACGTAAGACTGTCAGACACATTTCCCTTTTTATAGCTGTTGAAACAAGCAGCTGTATTTCTACATTGTCCAACTATCTTGGGTTTTTGAATGTAAGGATCTGTAGAAAAGGAATTGCTTTCCAAAGTATGCTCAGATGGTAGAACAGCACTTGAAAATAACTTCTGTTTTCCAGATTTCTACTTCTCATGAATTGAATTTCACAGATTTTTGTGTGCAACAACAGGAAGAAAGGTTTTTTCTTAGATAAGAGAAACTGAAAGCATGCAGCTAACTTCTGCAAAATGTTTTTTCATTCCCCATTTTGGCAAGGGAGGGAGTCTTTATGAAGCCTTATTTAACTTTCATTAGTATCTTTGTCTTCATGCCATCTGTGTTATGGCAAATACAACTTTTAACGTGGGTATTGAAATTTCTGTCTTTTTTTGTATTTGTGTTTCAGAGGGAGCATGAGAATGCATCTTTTGTGACTGATGTCTGGTCTTGTTCTGTTTAGGCCTTTGGAAGAGATTTCCTTTTTGTTGTTGATGCCTTCAGGAATTTGTGGGTGTTTTTTATCTTTAATTCTGTGGCCAGCTTTCTCTCATAGCTGAGGTACCATTTTCAGCATGCTAATGAAACATCCACATAAAGTAATCTGTTCCATCCGCCTGCTAAATGTTGAAAAGGTGACAGTCATTTTGATAGTTTTGCAAATCAGGAAATTACAGACTTCTTACGCTTTGTCAGAAACTTCAATGCCTTGAGCAGGAAGAACTGCTGAGATCCTGAAGAACGTGTTCCCAGATAAAAACACAAAATGTTTCTGTTTTAGCTTAACTGTTTGTGAGGAAACTGATTTAACAGAACACTTCTTTTGATAGTTTGTAATAATTTATAATCATCTTCTCATTGGTTTAGGTATTACTTAAAAGTCAATTTGTTTTTAAGAAGCCATGGTACAATCAGACTTTATTACTAAGAATTCAATGCTCGAATATTTACCCCAGGGAAAGCCTTCACAAAGGCCTGCCTTCCTCTCCTTTTCTGGGCTGTGTGTATGTGGTAACACTGACAGATCTGTTTGAATGTCTGCTTGCACGAACAGCTTTTTTTAGAGTTTCAACATAAACCATAGTTGTACAGTTTCTCCTCCTTCCCTCCCTAAAAGGTCAAGTAGGTCATTTTGGGATTTTCTGTCTGCCAGCTTGATTTGAGTCAAACTTACTGAATTCATAAAGCATTTTATGCAGTGTCAGATGTCCTAACCTCAATTATTTCTCTGCTTGTCATCCATGTCTCTTCCTAAAGAAGAGAGAAATTTTAAAGAAAACTAAGGTAGCAGATTACATACGTTACTAGGAAATGCTCTCTGTGTTACTTATAGTAATATATATTGATGATTACAACTTTTAAACTTGCCTCAGAATTTTAAAAGAAAGGGGAGAGCTCAAGGTATATTCTTGTCTTCAGGGGAATTCTTTTTTAAGTTAATGTGTTCCCAGGCCTTCAATTTTTGTTTTCTAACAGTGGGTTTTGTTTGGGCATATAAATTGGAGTGAAAAATGTGCATTTGCCTCTAACATGTATCTAAAGTAGCTTTCTGTACTATGGTTAATTTCAGCTGTCATCTTGCTTTTTTTTTTTTTTTTTAACATTGTGGCATGCTGAGTAAACAATTTTTCTTTTTTCCTGAGGTCAGTTCAGCTTCTTTTAAACATCTTGGGTCATTTAAGCCTTCAGTTGCTAGAGTGCAGTCTACAGACTAACCAGTAGAGAAAAGTTTACTGCAGACAAAAAAGATCAGTTGGGCAAATTAATGCAGAAGCATTCTCTCATTCACCCCTGAAACCATGCTTTGCTGGGGAAGGTGTGGAAGAACTTAAGGGGAGGAGTTGCTCAGAGGTTGTCCCTGTAGTTTTACCCCAGGGTGCACAGGTGGTTGTTTCACATGGGGTGCTGGGCTAGGTGAACTTCTAGTGTGGTCTTACAAAGATGCTGTTATGGGGAGAACCTGTGACAGACTACACAGCTGAGAGCCTCATGAATGCCCAGGGTCTAGGGTTGCCTATGAGCTCTATTCTTACATTTATCTTTGAGTTATGCTGCCATGCTTTCTTTCTGTCCTGAAAATGTGTTTGCTTCCTACTGTAAGTGGGCAGAGGAAGTAGTTATTTTTGGGGAGTAACCTCTTGAACAGAAAAGTAGTAGTAATTGCTTTCAGAGTGTTAAGCTTTCCAGTACATCTAATCTCATGGCTGCAGGTCGTAATCCCTGCTGTCTGGCTGAGTAAATTCAGACTGAATGAGAACAAACTTCAGATTTTGGGAGGCTGTAATTCCTACTTCTGCAGTTTCATTTTAATAATAAAACACTCTTCATCCTATGAAACTGTAGTCTCTAGTGTGGTAAATATCATTGCTACATGTGGGGCATCTTCCCTACTGGAATAAATCTATATCAGAGCATTTGTGCTGTGAAACTAGAGGACCTTACTGTTGCGTCTTAAGACATGCCTGGAGCTTGTTCGTTAGAAATGTCATCCTGTCTATTTTCTGGGAGATTGTTACAGGACCATGTTGTGAATTGGATTGGAGATTAAATCCAGTTCAACAGTTTTACATTTTCTTCCCTTCAATTTCAAATTTCAAAATGTGTGCTGTTTTCTGGGATTTTCTTTTAAGTCAGATCCGCTTCAGTAGGGAGGAATAGAAGTGAATAATCAAGGTGGGGAGTAGGAACTCCTCAAATGGGCATAGCTGCTAGGAAGATGGTATATGGAACTGTCTCAACAGATAACCTACCCAAGTTAGGATAGCTTTTAGCCCCTTCTTCCTCTGTAGTGGCAAATATAGCTGTTTATTCAGAACCTAGGTATTTAAATTAGCTAATGTAATGCTTGTGAGCACTCTAGTTCTAATGTTAGTACTTGATCTAAGAGCATTCTAGCAGCAAATTCAAGATCCTACTTGCATACAAATATTTTATGGACTCTGCTATTTGGTTGTTTTGGGTTTTTTTTAAATACTCAATGTGGTGTTTTTTCATGCTTAAAAGCATCTAATCTATAAAACTTAAGTGTTTATGGCTGACATTTAGATCCATAACCAAACTGAAAAAACTTGAAGTACCCAACAGCAGCAGTAACTTGGCTTTTCTTTAATGGATAGGGAATGGTAAGAAGCTAAATTTGGATGTCTTGCTTAAATAGATCTGCTTTCAGATAAATACTCTGAATTTTATTCTTTTCTCCTCATTTTTTCAAAGCTTAGTAAAGAAACAAATCTTGCTATCTTTAGTTTTTATGTGTTATCCCATGGAATACATTTTCAATAATCTCTCTGAACCTGAAGTTTTCTAAATGTCCTGAATGACCTTCAGTTTGATAGCACTCCCTGGCATTCAATTCAGCTGCTTTTTTAAGATTAAAATGCTAAAGTAACATAGTAACTCTGTCACATACTACTTGTAGATTGAAAGGTTTTAGAACTTTGGTGCAGCCTGTTGTGAGCTGATTTATGTTGCAAAAAATTAAATACTTCTGATTTTCCTGTTTTATGATCTAGTTCAACTCTGACCTATAGGGTAGACTGTGTCCAATTTTGCTTTTGTTGTATGAGTTGGAATATTAAATAAAATTGTTGCCTTTACTTTTTTTAGTTAAATTTCAATATTTCTACTTAGTTGATTTTGTGTTTTCTAATGAGCTAAATAAGGAAAATGATACATCTTGTGCTTATGCGTGACAGGTTTTACACTAATTACATGAGGCTGCTTCTTAATAGTCTAATATGTCTTAACAAATTGGGTTTTAGGAAGTTGAATTTAAAAAATGCGATCAGGAAGTAGTTATTTTGGACTGAACTGCGTAGAAAACAAAGCTTTCAATTGACTTCAGTTTGAAATCTGCTGCTTTCATGTAGTAGCTAGCTCCATGCTGACAATGTATCATCTCATAACTGCCTCTTCCCTGAAAAAGGGGAGCATAGGAGGCCTCATGAGGCTAAATGCTTGTCACACACTGTGGTAACTGCATTTTCTCATTAATACTTCAGCTGAGTTTAAGGTGACATTTTACAGTAGCATGGACTCCTAGTCTAATTCTGTGTTTGCACACTCCATCCAATTCTGGATTTTGTGTTACATCATTTGCACTGGCAGGGTTAGGTGTTAAGGTGAAAGCTAGTCTGCTCTAGAAGAACAAGTGCTGCAATTTTGTTGTATCACGCTATGATAAAGAACCACCTTTTCCTATCCTTTATCATTACAGTGTTGATTGTGAATTAGTTGTATTGAAACTCTCTGAAACCCAACATAGTTGGGCATTAAAGCTTAGTAAGTAGACAGATACAGGTAATAGGTCTGTTGAAATATAAATAATACAGAAAAGAAAACAATATTAAGGTTTCCTTGTGTATGTATAGAGATAGATATATCCATTTATGTGATACATTTGCAGCACCATCCAAAGTTGGGTTTTTTTTGCTTTTGAAACTTGACAGAGCTGTGGAAATACTGTTCTGTACACAGGGCTTTGTGTAGCAGGCTCTCTGCTTAATGTGTGGATTTTTAAAATTTTAATGTATTGATGGCAACAAAATTTAAGATGGACTACGTTCATTTTATGTTCCCTTCATAAACGAGACACTCTTACCAGGGACTAACACAGTTTGTGTGCTTTTCCCATATAGCTTTAACTTGCCCTGCAAGACCTTTCTTCAAAAAAGAATAAAATAAAAAATTTGCCAAGGACAGGACCAATACACATGAAACTGAAAATCAAAGCTATTATACTTCTTCACTTTACAAAAACAAAAGCATGTGGGAATAATAGAAATAAAATCTATGATACTAAGGAGTGAAGTTTCTCTTGAGCTGTTTTAAATAAAATGCAATAATATTTTCAGTTCTACTGCTGCCTGAATCATAGTTGCTAATTCCTAAAAATGATTGTTCTAGTTAATCTGGTGGTGATGGTAGTGACAGCTAGGAAGCAGAGGAATATAAGCAAAATATTTGTAATATAAATGAATGAAATGCAGCCACATACAATACACTATTAACCTCCAATTCTGCTTAGTGATGGAAGACATCTTTAAAAAAAAAGTGGATGTTGATATTTCACTGAACTATTTTTCATGTTCTGGAGCAGGCACTCCTGAACCAAGGGCATACACATTTCTTCAGGGTTTATAGCTCAGTTATTTTTATGGAAATTGTGAAGTATAAGAAAAACAAGGCTTTTCTGTACAAGTGTGTAATTTTGAAATGAAAAAAGCCTGCAAATCAAGACATTTGAAAACCACACCAAATTTGGGCTTGGTGGGAGAGCCTTCTAAAGAAAACTTAATTCCTTGTAATTTTAATTTCAATATGAACTTGCTTCACATGTGTAGCAATGAAATGTCATCTCCCAGATGGATGATAGGTGGTTTTTCTTTTGTTTATACAACTTTCTCAAACATACATCTTGAGAAAACTGTGTAACTTCTTTGCATGTATGTATAATTGATTGTTCAACCTATCAAATGTTTGGGTTTTTTTATTTTTGACACTTTGGATAAAGTTGACTTTACTAATGAATATTAAGGTATATATAAAAGTTACTGTTATAAAAGCATTAGTATATTCTGTTTTTCTGGTCTCAGGGAAGCATTACACTGCTTTCACTTCACTTTAATGCTCAGGTAAGCACTAATGCTTCATGATAGCCTGATCATATGTTATACATTAGTTTTTAAAGTAGTTTCTTTGGGTCAGGAGGCAGGGATGAAGCAAGAAAACCTTGTCATTGCTGTACAAGAATACTTGGGCATTGTGAATTCATGTGGGAGCATCCTTGCATTCTTTGTTATATTGGGAATATTCCTGAAGGGCCTTATTATTACTACTTTAGATTTCTTAATGTAAACTTATTGATAGTGTTAGAATTCCAGAGAACTGCTTCATTGAATTTCAGACCTGATTTTTAGAGGACAAACACAATTGTGGGCACAAGATGGATGTTTGAGGATTGCATAGATGAGCTTACGCGAGTAGTCCACAAAAGTCTAGTGTGCAGTATTGCAGAACAAATGCAATCTTTGTCTTTTGGTCTATGTGAGAGAGCAATTAAAAAATCTGAAAGTGTCTTCATGAGTTTTTTTTTTTCTTTGAAGCCATAGACTTCACTGAATGCTGTTATCTCAGCTAAAACAATGCTTGAGGGTGCTGCACAAATGGTCAGTACCTGCTTCCTATATATACCTTTCAGGGTCTTTTTGTATGGGTGAACTGCATAGCAATTTGTAACCAATTTTTTCTTGGTTGATGGTTCAAGGATTGGATACTCTCTTGCAGTTATACTTTGACTGTCTTTAATTTGAAAGCTTAAGTGGGCACCAGTCTTATTCTATCAGCTGTGTGAAAGATGGTCTGAGTAGTTATAGGTCATTGAAGAAAAATTGGTATCACTGGTCTTATCTGGAAAGTGATACCTTAACTGGTCAGCAGTATACAAGAAATCAGAACCTATTAGCTTGAATGCTGACAGTCAATTTCTTATGAAAAAAGAATTTTAAAGGGGCAGATAATTTAAAAGAAAGATCTGACATCATGTACTTGTAAAGTACTAAATAGTCTATTCCATCTCTGATGATTGTCAGTATTGAATATTTAAAACAAGTCTCAAATAAAGCCAAACTCACATTTTAAGTGCATTATTGCAATTCCCTTTCTTAAGTTCCCCTTTTAAGGGAATCTAGTAAGTGGGAGAGATATCTTTGTCATTGAAAACATGTCTCCCCTGCCTGAAGTGTATACATATATTTCTATATTCCTGTGCTTTAGATAATTACCTTACAGAAATATTTGGCGTGCATACCACCAAAAATACCTTTGGTGCTTATCTATGACCAATGCTGTTGAATAAAGTTTTCTCAATAGGCAAGTACATGTTTTTTCTTTTTTTTATAATCTTACTTATTTTTATAGCTACAGCAATGTAAGACTACTTCTAAAAAACCATTTATTTCTTTTTTGCACTTCTGGGTTAGGATAAATGAAAAAACTTTCTTACAAGTCACTGTAATGTGATGCCTATCCATGGCAATAAGGAAAGAGTGCTGCTGTTGATATTTAAGTTAGGGGTTCTGACATTTTAAATTTTTTAACCATTTCAATTGTTTGACTTTTTATAGATTTTTAATTCCCTTGTATAGCAACCAAACTTGTGTACTATGATTGCCTGTGCTTATTCCCACTGATAATGTTGCAGTTTACACTTTTTTTTTTTTTCCCTTCTTCCCTGATTCTTTTTCATCAAGAAAAAGATGACATTGGTAAATTTAGTTATTCTGATTTTGTTTAACAGTAGTATGTGAAAGTTTGAGTTCTCTGCCAAAACCTGTACAGTTACCCTGGGGAGGAGATCTCAGGATGGAATTATGAACTGGAATTACTCTCATTCAGTTGTGCTGCTGATTAGAAAGCACAGTGGAAGATTAACTCTCCAGTTCTGGAAAAATTTCCTCCAGTCTTCTTGAAAGAGGTTAGCAGCAGTAAGAAATTGTTCATTGTTCTGCCAAACATAGAGACAGTTGGCATGATCTAGAGTTTTTTATTTTAAAATCATACCAAAGCATTTTCTGGTAGACTACTGAAAGGCAGAAGTGGAGGCACCACCCCCAGCTCACCCATAGCGTTTACTTGATTTGAATTCAACATGTTATCTAATGACTTTTTTCAGGAAGTGTGGGCTTGCTTTTTAATGTTTTCACTTACTACTTTCCCTGTAGTGATTACTGAAGCCATGCATGTAGAGAATTTGTGAGTGTGGTCAAAGCAGGGTGCAGGGAGCTGGTGCATAGAGCTGTACATACTGAGCACTGGCTATTGGTAAGCAGAGAGATGACAGAGTGCTTGATGGCTCACAAAACCTGCTGAAGGGTGACAGCAGACCACTGGAAGTCAGTGTCCTAACTGAAATCTGAAGATAATGAAGGCATCTTTGTTCACTACCAGTGTCTCTTTAAACCAAGACATTGCCTTTTATGTCAAATACTTCTACTCTTATGTACATGGACTTAGTAACACCACATACATCTCACTAGATAAAAATTAATTAATTTTGCTTGTTTCATTTATTAAGATTGTTTCACAGATAGGAAAAAATACAGCTTATTACTGCTTCTAGTTGCTGTTGCACAGTATGTCTTTATGAAAAGGAATAGTCTAAATTCACCTATTAGCATGTTTTGCATAAAGGTAATACTTATCTGTATGATTTCATACTCATGTTTTTCCCAGGTGCTTACTTACAGGAGAATGTATTGTGCCTAGGAGCCTGGAAGAGAATGACTAAACTGAAACTTGAATGCAAGGCCTTCCTCCTTCCCATGGAACATTATGTCCTTCCTCAAATCACTGGTGACAAGATAGAACTCTTGTAAAGCAATGCTTCTCTAGTGTTACGCTTTCATACTGCTATATGAATGGGTCTGCAATTTTTATTTCAATTTCTAAGCAAATACTGAGGATACCTCTCTTCCTTTATCTAGGCCAATATCAAATGGTTGTGAGCTCACTGCATTTTTACTCTGATGATAGCAATTACAAATTGCATACTAAGAATTACATTTCTGAAAAGTATACATTGCTATAAATTAAAAACTTAAGTACATTGCTGCATATGTCACTTATAATGAAGTTTTTAAAATAAAATCTGTCAGGAATATGCTGAGGATCATAAGAAAAAGTGGTGTAATTTTGTTAAGGAGTAGTCCATATAGTTGCTATCCTTTAACTGGTTTCCTTGCTTTATCAATGACCTGTATGGTGGTTATGAGGACCTGTGAGGTTATTATCCTCTCCTCATCAGGTAAGATTCCTGCACTTGTTTTCTCATTATACTAAGAAATAGAAGTTGCTGAAACGATAACCATTTTTAGCCATATTCTTGCAGAAGTTTTGAATGCCTTTTCCTGTCATTTTTTTGTCGTGCTAGCTTGTTGTTATCTTACAAAAATAAAACATTTGTAATAGTAGCTGCCATTGTTAGAGTGGGTGTAGTTACTGTGTGGTTGGCCTGTGGCTAGATTAGTTGACAGATACCACTGAAAGGTGTCCTTGTTGCACAAGGGAGCCTGTGCTCTCCCCACGCGGCACCAAGCGCTGCCTGCGCGTGAGCCCCTGGCATGCGTGAAAGTTCAGGAACTGAAGAGCCCAAGTCTGGGTCTTCGCGGCAAGAGCCAGTTCAGCAGTGACTTTCTGCTGATAGAAAATAGGCTGTCCATGATGGATCTACCATAAGTGGGTGAAGGGTTCTGGTATGTTGCAGTAGGTTTGTATATGTTCACCTAGCAGTTACTCAAAATATGCTTGGAAGGAATTTTTCGCTTTATTTCTGAACCCCAGAAAAGCTTTTTATGCCAGAGCCAGAAATATATGTGGAAATGTTTAGTCCTCTTTGGCTTTTGGAGCAAAATTCAGTGTACATGTAAGTCTTTGCAGGACAAGGACATCTTGAACGGGTCTCTTTGAGTGTCAGTGAGCAAGACATATCTCTTTAGCGAGGTTTAGTGCAGCTTATTATTCCTATATAAGAAATCACATTAATGATATTAACTACCAGTGTATCTCAGATTATCTTTTCTTCTCTTTTCATATTTCTTGTCCATATATTTATCAAAGTAGAGCATAAGCTTAAAAAAGATTAGTACCAAATAACAAAACCAGACACTGACAAGATACATAAATAAAAAAAATAGATTGGGATGACTAGTAAACTGGGGTCCTGCTTCATGATTCCTAACTGCCATTTCAGTTCAGCTAGGAGATGTACACTGCTGACAATTAGAAAAAAGTATAATTAAGAAACAAATATAATCCTGGTGAGGAATAGTGACTTTTGCCACAGACACGTGGCATTCAAATAATTCTTTAGAAAAGAACAAGAGCAAACCTGTTAAATGTCTTTGAGTCTCTGATCTCCTTCTGTAAGGCCAGAGGTTGTTGGGTTTTATAATTTCTTAAAATTTAGCTTAGATCCTTTCAAGACTTATTTTGAAAAGAGTAAGTTTGGTTCTCTATTTGCCTTTACTACCTAACCAGTTTTTAAAAATTAAAGATTTTAGAGTATGTTGTTTGTTTGCTAGAAATAATGTTTATAAGCCTTTAATCTTTTTATTTGCTTTCTTATGTAATTTATTTTTATGATCATCTTTTGCTAAGAGAACTGTAAAGTTCTTTCGTGCAGCAACCTTGGAACATTTGGTATCTGCTGGTAATTCTGTTTTGAATGGTGCCAGAATGATCTAAATTTCCTTTCTTGTTTAAAACTCCTCCAGAAATGATTTAATAGGTTGTAGCTTTTGAAATTCTACATAGCTCATCCTGACCGAGTGACTTGTTTGTACGCTATCTTTACACCATTCCAATTGGAGGTGGAGAATGCAATTTTCATGGTTTTATCTGCTTATCCCTATTACCTTAAGCTAATTCAAACTATAGGGTGTTTTTAATGTAAAATATCTGATGATATTCTGTGAGGATAGGGGAGTTAAATTATCTAAAACTCTTTATCTTGTGCATTATGTGTGGAGATGTTTTCCTCTGCTCTTGCAGTCATCTAATATGCAATATGCAATTTCCTCTTCAAAAGTAGGAGAGATACTTAAAACAGCATGGATGTTCTCATATACCAAATATATGGGCATATAAAAATGATCTGCACTGAGAACTTTGTTTTATGACTTCTATTTGGGGTTTTACAATACTTTTAATGCTATCTTTTTGTTTAATCCCGGACTTCTAGAACAGAAAGGACCATGTCTGTTCTGACCTGATGCTTTCTACATCTTAGCCAATTGCATTTCACCTAATACTCGTTCTGGGGTATAACAGTCTTAAAGAATCTGAATCCAAAGTTCACTTTGGTGCCTAAGGGATTAAAGTGCATACTACAGCTGAAGAATCTGATTCTGTTAAGGGAGTTGACTTAGGTGATACATGACCAAGTAAAAACTTGCATTTATACTTCAGCAAGAGATAGAGGAGGACTCTGTTAGTCTAACCTGGGGAGAAAAAAATCCCTTCCTAATACTTACACTTGAAATCCTATAACCTTTTCCAGGACTCTACACTTCCCCTTATTGTATTTCATTAAATTTTTCCCCGCCCAACTCTCCAGCCTGTCCAGGTCTCGCTGGATGGCAGCACAGCCCTCTGGTGTGTCAGCCACTCCTCCCAGCTTGGTGTCATCAGCAAATTTGCTGATAGTACACTCAACTCCCTCATCTAAGTCATTGATGAATATATTGAATAATACTGGCCCCAGTACTGACCCTTGGGGCACTCCACTGGTTACAGGCCTCCAACTGGACTCTGCCCCATTGACCATGACTCTCTGGCTCCTTTCCTTCAGCCAGTTTGTAGTCCACCTCACTACCCGTTCGTCCAGTCCACACTTCCTCAGTTTAGCTGTGAGGATGCTGTGGGAGACCTTGCAAAGGCTTTACTGAAGTCAAGGTAGACCACATCCACCGCTCTGCCATCATCCATCCACCTCGTTATATCCTCATAAAAGGCTATGAGGTTGGTCAAGCACGACTTCCCCTTGGTGAAGCCATGTTGACTGCCCCTAATGACCCTCTTATCCTTGATATGCCTTGAGATGGCACCAAGGATAAGGTGTTCCATCACTTTCCCAGGGATGGAGGTGAGGATGCTTGATAAAATGGCTTTACAGAGAGAGATAAGGGGTCTATCAAACTGTGATGAAATAATGATTATTACCAAACTAGTAGGGGTGTAGGCTCAGTAGCTCTCATTTTAAAGCTGAATAACAGAAGGGTTTTTCTGTCCTGCTCTCACATTCTGTAGAGGTTTGTTTTCCTTTCACAGAAAAATACTGAAAGGAAGAGAATGTTTTGGTTTCTTAAACTACTTTGATGTAAAGATGCAGTGGCTGTCAGCTGATGGTGTTTTCCGACAGGGTCTCTTGCACTGTAGCCTGGGATCCCCAGGGCAGCAGAGAGAGGCTCCACAGAAATCTGCTGGGCGTTATGTTTCTCTCTTTAGTTACACCTGGACACCATTTATGCTTTTTCTGTATTTTTATAATATGTATTTATAAGTATGTTTCAAAATATATGTAAAGATGCAAGCTTATTTGAGGTAAATAGAAGTGTTTCTAATGTAGAATGCTTGTTAGTGATTCATCTAAATGACATAAAATGGCAGTTTTTCGATGTGAGTGAAAGGCAAATAGTGGCTATGGAGTACCCCTCAACATATACTCCTTGTGAGCTTCAGTGGGTGGTGTGTTGGATAAATAAAGACAGCATAAGTTATTCTGAAGGCAAGATGGTTAAGAGCTACTGGAGAAACTGAGGCAGCGGTTTTCCCTTTTGTGTTTCTCAGGTACCCTAGCAGAAGAATAGAACTTAATGTCACGCTTACATAATATTTGGCTAAACTCCCTGTAACTATTTTGGGAAGCCATATTCATTAGTCTCGATGAAGCAGTGTGTTCAGTGCTGTCTTTATGTGACAGTTGCTGCTATTTAGTACCAAGCTGAGAAAGTTCCCTGCTAAGTTTTTCCTTTTTAACAGAATGTACCATATCTGATCTCCTGCTTTATTAGGATGGACACAAATGGTTAGAGGATATGTGCCAGCAGTAGTGGATTAGAAGAAGAAATAGGAGACTGACAGGGGGACAGACCATGCCTTGACTATGTTGATCTAATTTTTGTACTGACCTTGATATCATTAAAAATACTTAATGGCAAAAGGGAAACTGTGACCACTACTGAAACTGTTAGTGGCAAGTTATCTAAAACACTAATAGCTGACCTTCTCAATTCAGGAAACTCGTTTGTTCCTGCTCCACATACTGAGGGCTGCTCCTACCTTGCCCCTAGACCAACTGGCTAGCCCAGCCTTCTCAGCACCTGTTCAGGCTTGTGTTGCACATAGCTGGGTGGCCATATTCTTGCTTAAGGTCCCCAAAATGAGCTCTGTACATACCATCTAAGATCGCCCATAGTATTGTCACCATATATGGTATTCGCACTGAGCAGAATATACAATACATATTTTTTTCCTGTATTTGTTCTGTCTCATTCAGTGCTTTTTCAGCAAACCCTGGGTTCTTCTCACAACCTGTTTTATTAAATCCATTAATTATTCTGATAGAGCTGCTTTGTGAGCACTTCTGTTTATTAATGGTTTTTTTGTGGCCGCTCATGTTTTGACCACTGCTGGTATGCAAGTTACCTTTGCTAACTTGCTTCAGACAAATGTGAAAAACAAACAAAACCCCAAAACAAACCCCCAAAGCCTCTCAAAAGACCAAAACCACCACCACCCCCACCTCCCCAAAACAACCCAACAGGAACCAGACAAAATTACTTGGCAGCTAATAACTTTTTTTCCTCCCTATAATTCAGTATTTGTGGATATAGCAGACAGAGCTTCCTTTTTCTTGGGGGATTGACTCTTTCCTATTTCAGAACTTGCCTTTTTTCCTGTTTTCCTGCTGCTGTTAAGATCTGCTCCAGTGTAGCTTTTGGGTAAAGGTGTTTGCCCAAATAAGATAACAGAGGCCAAGCCATCTAATTTTTTCTAATGTGAAGCACAGGAAAATGAGTTTGAGCTATGATTCAGCTTTCATACACTATTATATGCCCTTTGTGAGAAAAATACTTATGGAGAATTAGTATTAAATACACTGAGCTATTAAGAAGTAAATCTTGCTTGTGTATTTCACAATAGTTGGCTAAACACATGTATTGCATACCTTGTTTTAAAATGTTGAATCATTGATCCATAGAGAACAAGTTGTTAATGATCTAGTTATTCAATTACTGTTTGCAAGTCTTCAGAATGAAGACACAGAAACAAAGGACAGTGTTTTGCTTTCTCTATTGCACATGATGTTGCAGTAGACTGTTTCCATGTAGTACATTATAAATACGATTAATTATGAAGCTAACAATCTGAAGTGAATAATGCAGTTATTAATGTGCAGACCACTAGGCTTATGTGTTAAAAAACAGTATTTACCATACTGTTGAACTTCCTCCATACTTAGAATTACAATTTAGATCCATTTCTTTGGAATTTCTTCACTAATAATACAGAAGCGTATTGTTTCAAAACAACTCAGTAATAGGATTTAAAAGATCCTTAATACTGCCTTTGGGAGGTGGGGGGGAGGGGGAAGGACAAAGTTTAAAAGTTATCTGGAAAAAGCCTTGTATTGTTTATGCTTGATTCATGAAAAGCTGAAACATTAAAGAACAAAATCCTTGCTTCCTGATAAAGCAGAAGGGTGGGCTGTTGAGAAATGTCAGACTCCCTGGTCCAAGCCAGCCTGTTCTGAGGATTGTGTTGTGGTCTGCTCCTTAGCTTTGTCGCTGCTGTTCAGATGGAGCACCACCTCTGGCAGCCACTTAAGCACATCCTTACCTTGACTTATGAATCAGTTTTGCTACATGAAGATCAGAGTGCTCTGTACACTGCGGGATCGCGTCCTTGGCAGAATGCACTCTGGAGTTGTTATTTTTATTTTGTGCTGGGGTGCAGTGATGTGGAGAGTGGCAGACTAGACATTGTCATGCAGGAAGACTTCAGCTTGCCTGGAGTAGTTTCAGCTTGCCTGATTTTGCTTTAGATTAAGATAATAATAATAACCCTGCAGGTTCAGGGCCACAAAACGAAGATGTCCTGTGGAATGCAGCAGCTTTGTACAGTTACGGGAAAAATATTTTTTTTCCACAGTTCCAGCAGTGTAAGAGTATTTATTAAATATTTCAGTCAAGCTTGATTTAAAATAGGAAGTTTTCCTGAGTACTTCAGAAACTGTGTTCTGTAAAGAATACACATAATACTTAAATTCTTCAAAAAGATAACCGCGGCTTACTGAGCAAAAGCTTTCAGTTTTGGTTGGTCTTTTCCACCTGTGTGGAGGAAAAGCACAAGAGTTCTTTGTGCAGACAAGAGTAGATCAGTTTAGCTGTCACATGAGAGGAAGATAGCTGCTTCTGCTTTTTTAGAGAACAAGCACAGATTGTGAAACCTCTGCTGTTGTGTTACATTGTTAATAAATTGAAGTCCACGGGCCTCTAAAAGACTTTTTTTGTATCAGTTGGGTAGTTAATCATGGCTATATGAACAAATGAAATACTGTGTCATTCTTTCAGGGCTGGGATAGTGTTTTCTGTCTTGTAAACAATGTATTAGTGCAATCCAGAGTTGTTTTATGGCCTGAACGGTAGTGAGTAACATTATATTTTTAATTTGTGCCTATATTATTTCAGAACTATACTGAATTGTTCTTATATAAAGATTTATCTTTGAACTGATTCTTCTGATTGAGGAAAAAAAATGTGAAGTTGACTCTTCTTATACAATAGTTTTTACCCTGTAAATTTTTAGACATATTCCCTATTTGGACTCTATCTGCTGCTATATCCTTTGTTTTTCATGAATTATCACTATTTTTTGTCTTTTTCTAGAGAGCAATAGGACAAAATGCTGGGACAAAAAGAATTTTTATGTCAGTTGCATTAGTTTAAGTTAAGCATTAATGCTTAACCTCTGAGAAACATTAATTCTGAGGTGGATTGTGTTTCTGTTTATAAATGCTTTAAAGTCTTCATTTGCTAGACACAGTTCTGAGTGTCTAAAATCAGTTATTAAGAGTAGCTTTAGATGTTGCTTGAAAGAAAATGTATTTTGTTTACAATATCCATCTGCTTATTACATTTCAGCACTGAACAGGAAGAGTTATTTCCTGCCTTAGAATACTTTGTTTCCTTTGTCTCTACAATGAGAGAGAAAAAAACCCATGAGTACTCCTCCTGACCAGCAAAAACTTGTCATTTTTCTAAGTAGGGATTTTTGAGAAATGAACCTTAGTAATGCATTATTAATGAAAGATAGGAATTGCAGTTTTAATATCATCTTGTTGCAATGAATGTGTTGTAGGTCGTCATACAGTACATAAATTTAGTTTTAACTGTATAACTAAATGCTTTAGAAGCTGAAGACTGTATGCATGAGAGCAACAGTTGTAACTAAATTATTATATAGTCTTATCTTCCACTTTAAGTTGTGTTTTTGTCTTTGAAATAAATAAAATTTCATCCTGAGAGTGGGCTTACTCAAGCTTGCTTATTTTTAAAGACGACTAACTTCAAGGAGATGGGTGGGGATCATGTGCTGCTGCTTAAGAATGTGGTTTTCTTGATGATTTAGTAGATAGCTCAACAGAATCAGGAAATCTTCCAGACTGTTCATATTTGTTTTTCAGTGTCTGACGGTATTTTGTGGGTTTTTTCACTTTTTTTGTTGTTGCCAGCAATCACAAGCAACTACATTGCTGTAAGTCAAAAAAGTACAAGCCCAGATGGATTACACTTTCACTTTACAGATATGAACTTGGTACGAATTTTGCTACAATTATGGCAGATTTGTAAAGCTTCTGAGTCATCAGTAAGAAAGCATCTCTCAAGGCCACTAGCTTTACTTTCATGACTTATGTCTAGTTTAAACATATTTACTGTGTATTAGTTTACAAGTTGTCTTTTTTGAGGAAGAGGTCATGTATAAGAAGCAGCACAATAGATGTTGTTACATACTTATGCATCCTTTGGAAAATTTTCATCGTTAATTTATATTAATTTTGCAAATTGTTAAAAAATCAAGATTGCCATCTTTGATTTGCCAAGGAATCCAGGAACCACCACAGCACTTGTGAAACCTTTGGTGAATGACATGACATATAGGGTCATTTTTGTATTGGTTTAATATTTGCCAAGACCTTAGTTTTTACTAAGTATCCAATATTACAAGCAGTCCACACATCTTAAAGAAATAGCCTTCAAAACAGGTATGCTGCAAACAGCAGACTAGCAAATTAGTCATAACTCTTAGAAGGCTTGCTGCAGTCAGCCGGAAGTAATTTTTAGCAGCTCTGTTGTAAGGAGAGGGAGAATAGGATGGCACAAAGTTTAAGAAGACTGTGGTATTATACTTTAACTAGAATGAATTGTTTTGACTGTATTTTTTCATTTTTCTTTACTGTAGTCGTGATATGGAGAATAAAGAAACCCTCAGGGGATTACAGAAGATGGATGACCGCCCAGAAGAGCGCATGATCAGGGAGAAACTCAAGGCAACGTGTATGCCAGCCTGGAAGCATGAATGGCTGGAAAGAAGAAGCAGGAGAGGCCCTGTGGTAAGTGACACTGATAGAAGGGCAATATCTGTAACAGCCATTATGAATAAAGATCCCTTACATTTCATACTGTTAGAAACCTCTTTTTCTTAACAATTGGCATACTTGTGATTATGGTACTCCTGTTCATTTTTTTTTTGAGCTATGTAACAGGAAATTGTGGCTGACTTACTGAAATGTACGCATTTATATTAACCTTTATTTTTAGAAAAAGGTGTATAGTTGTGCTGCTGCTTCGTGCAATATAAAATACTGTGACAACACTGCCCTCTAATGTCAACAACAAAAGTAGCTTCTGTTCATTAAATTAAAAATTCAGTTTGAGTACAAAACTGCACTGTAGTGCTTTGTATTCGCTTTATTTGTAGGGGTTTTATGACTTTACTTTTCCTTAGTGAAGTTCTCTATGTATGGGAATGACAGTGTATGGAATTTTTTCTAGATGAAAAAACTACCTTACTAGAACCAGAAAAAAAAACAAAGCTGAGGGTACAAGTCGCAACTCTGCTAAACTTTGGATGCCAGTGTTCTCTTAGCCTTTATATATATAATGCTTTTGTATAAATAGCTCACAAGTAGTTTTAAAAAACTGTGGGCAGATCAAACCTAATACTTACTAAGCATAGTTACAATTCTGTTCGGTATAATGCTGCTTAACTAATAACCATTAGTTACCTATAAGCATAGTTGTGTTGGTCANACAAACTTTCTCTAGAACCTCAAGCTGAAGGACAAAGCACTGCTTCTTCCCCTACACAGAAGGGAAGACGTAGTCCTTCTCCTAGTAGCTCCTCATCATCATCTTCTAGGACGGTTAAATCTGAATCACCAGGTGTTAGGAGGAAAAGGGTATCTCCAGTGCCTGTAAGTTGCAAACTGTGATGTAATTTTTCATTTGTCTGTATGCTACAGTCTTTTGATATAGAGG
>VYZX01020786.1:0-14131 GCA_013401335.1 Brachypteracias leptosomus | reverse complement strand
GGGGGGGACACACTGAACTAGATGATCTTTAAGGTCCCTTCCAACCCAAACTATTCTGTGAGAAATCTAGAACTTAAGCTGTGAATTGAGACCTTTTTTCCCTGACATTACCAAGAAATCCCACAAGATGGCAGGCAAGCATTTTGAGGCAGTCACTGTGCTATTTTCTTTTATTTCCCTCAATTATTTCAATTCGCAATATATCATCACTCAGTTCCTGTTCTCAGAAAAGATGTGCAAGGCCAACAATTGAGTGAAAGTGAATATGGAGTAAATCAAGGGGTAATTTATAAATATTTACAAGGCCTTGAGACAGAAAGATAATTCTGTTTCATTGCTTTGATGGGCCTGCCTCACAAACTCCCAAACTCTTGGCAAGTGTTCAGATCCAGGCATAGGAGTATAAGCCTTGACTAGCTTGAGGCTTGATATCTCTGTTCACTCCCAAGACAATTCTCACACACTAGCCCAATATGGTTATTTTTAAAACTAGTTTCCTAAGAAAATTAAGATCCACGCTGTCATGTTCTGTCTGATTTTCGCAATAACTTTGACTTCATTGATAGATTTTACCTAAAACTGCAGATAAGGAGCAGCATCCAAAGATACAAGTTTTAAGGAAGTAGGTACAGAAGCAGAGAAGGGAGAACAGTGGCCACAGAGGTGGTAACACTACCGTATCTCGATGTCTCCTAACTTAATGATTTGTTGTCTCTCTGGTTTGTTAGTTTTAAAGTAAATGCAGCAAGCTGCTTCACATTAGTAAGTGGACTGCACCTTTCAAACTGTAGTCATTTGTGATGCTACAAAGCACAACTGGTGTCTCCTCGTCATCAGGGCCAAGGAAGAGTCAAAAGTATGAACAGAAATGTGACAGGTTTCAGCTCTTGTATGTTGATTAACTTTAAGACATGGATTATCTGAGGCACTAACAGTCTTCAGTGTCCCTAGAGGCAGGCACAGGATAATTTTGGAAAAGTGATCGGATGGTGCTGGGATTGCTCTTGGATGCAGAATTGTCAAGGAGGTAGGGTTCAACTGCAGCTTATAGATAATTTTAAAATCTTCCTTTGGTGTCAGATCTTGCCTTTTTGAATCGCTTAATAAAACAAAGAAGGGACATGCAATACTTTTCAGATATAGAAAGGTGTGGGGGTTGTGTGTGTTTACACATGTAAGTATGCGCCTGAGGGACATGAGTTTTCAAATGCTCGCATCTCTTCCTTTTTTTGGTGCAAATACACTATGCTTTTATACTACCTGTGGTTAACCAGTTTTTCATATGTTGTCAGTCTTCAAAGAGCATGGAGTCCCAGCTCCACTTGAGCCCAGTTTCATTGACGGACAACTCTGTGCATTTGCATTAAAAATTTCTCATGTTGCTTGCGAGCTGCCTCCTCTCCTCAGCTGTGTGAGAGCTGCTCTCTGCCCAGGCGTAGGTCATGCAGGGCAGGCAGGTCCATCCATATTTCTCTGAGGATCCAGGAGAGACAAGATGGTACCTGAGATGCCTGGTGAGCCTGAGAGAGCCGACTCAGGTCAGTCAGTTTTGAGGGCTGACTTGTACTTTATTTAGCTTTATTTAAATACATTAGCTTTGTTTTATTTCATTACCTGTGTCAAAGGCAATTTAANCCTTTTTTCCCTGACATTACCAAGAAATCCCACAAGATGGCAGGCAAGCATTTTGAGGCAGTCACTGTGCTATTTTCTTTTATTTCCCTCAATTATTTCAATTCGCAATATATCATCACTCAGTTCCTGTTCTCAGAAAAGATGTGCAAGGCCAACAATTGAGTGAAAGTGAATATGGAGTAAATCAAGGGGTAATTTATAAATATTTACAAGGCCTTGAGACAGAAAGATAATTCTGTTTCATTGCTTTGATGGGCCTGCCTCACAAACTCCCAAACTCTTGGCAAGTGTTCAGATCCAGGCATAGGAGTATAAGCCTTGACTAGCTTGAGGCTTGATATCTCTGTTCACTCCCAAGACAATTCTCACACACTAGCCCAATATGGTTATTTTTAAAACTAGTTTCCTAAGAAAATTAAGATCCACGCTGTCATGTTCTGTCTGATTTTCGCAATAACTTTGACTTCATTGATAGATTTTACCTAAAACTGCAGATAAGGAGCAGCATCCAAAGATACAAGTTTTAAGGAAGTAGGTACAGAAGCAGAGAAGGGAGAACAGTGGCCACAGAGGTGGTAACACTACCGTATCTCGATGTCTCCTAACTTAATGATTTGTTGTCTCTCTGGTTTGTTAGTTTTAAAGTAAATGCAGCAAGCTGCTTCACATTAGTAAGTGGACTGCACCTTTCAAACTGTAGTCATTTGTGATGCTACAAAGCACAACTGGTGTCTCCTCGTCATCAGGGCCAAGGAAGAGTCAAAAGTATGAACAGAAATGTGACAGGTTTCAGCTCTTGTATGTTGATTAACTTTAAGACATGGATTATCTGAGGCACTAACAGTCTTCAGTGTCCCTAGAGGCAGGCACAGGATAATTTTGGAAAAGTGATCGGATGGTGCTGGGATTGCTCTTGGATGCAGAATTGTCAAGGAGGTAGGGTTCAACTGCAGCTTATAGATAATTTTAAAATCTTCCTTTGGTGTCAGATCTTGCCTTTTTGAATCGCTTAATAAAACAAAGAAGGGACATGCAATACTTTTCAGATATAGAAAGGTGTGGGGGTTGTGTGTGTTTACACATGTAAGTATGCGCCTGAGGGACATGAGTTTTCAAATGCTCGCATCTCTTCCTTTTTTTGGTGCAAATACACTATGCTTTTATACTACCTGTGGTTAACCAGTTTTTCATATGTTGTCAGTCTTCAAAGAGCATGGAGTCCCAGCTCCACTTGAGCCCAGTTTCATTGACGGACAACTCTGTGCATTTGCATTAAAAATTTCTCATGTTGCTTGCGAGCTGCCTCCTCTCCTCAGCTGTGTGAGAGCTGCTCTCTGCCCAGGCGTAGGTCATGCAGGGCAGGCAGGTCCATCCATATTTCTCTGAGGATCCAGGAGAGACAAGATGGTACCTGAGATGCCTGGTGAGCCTGAGAGAGCCGACTCAGGTCAGTCAGTTTTGAGGGCTGACTTGTACTTTATTTAGCTTTATTTAAATACATTAGCTTTGTTTTATTTCATTACCTGTGTCAAAGGCAATTTAAAAAATTAACCTTTTAAAAACCGATTTCAGAAAAAGTGTTGACAATTTTGAACCGCAATCATGCCTTCATGGGTGTTCAGCACACAGCAACGTGACATGAAGTTGGTGTCTGCTACTTAAAAATGCGCATTATTTATATTTCTAGGTGGTGTTTGATTTCATGGGTGGGGTTTTAATTGTCATTAAACCCAGTGGGGTGCCGAGGGGCGGGATTCAGCCGTCTGAGGCCCGAGGCGGCCCAGCCCCACCCCCCGCCTGGCCTTCGGCGCCTCGCTGCTCGTCAACACCCCACCGACCAGTAGCAGCTCCGTACGCAAATCAGGCCTCGCGTCCGCAACGGGGATTGGCTAAGCCATTGGCTCGGGCGCGTCCTGTAGGAGGGCGGTGCCCGGGGCCGTCATGAGGAAGGTGGCGCCATGTTACGAGACTTACAGCGGAGGTGGGAGTCTTACAAGTACCGGTTCGTGCCCTGGCTGGCCCTCAACCTCCGCCGCAAGCGCAGGTGAGGCGGAGGGACAGGTCTTGGGCACCACTGGGCAGCGCCGAGGTTGTTTAGTGGGGAGCCATACACTCCCCGTCCGTTTGTGCTCTTCCGCGGGGTGAGGTGGCGGCAGCGAGTGCCACCCTGTGGGTTTCCCGCAGGGTTTGTCGGCGTAGAGGTAGCTGGTAGAGGGAGGTGAGAGCTCCCCTCGGGGTGCGAGGGGCTGCCGTGGCCGAGACCTCGCTCTCCTCTCCTCGGGAGCGCATCATTTAAAGTGTAATGAACTATATATATATTATAAACTGTGATAATCCAATATATTTGATTTTTGATATATTTGTCACTAAGAGCTCGGTGGAGTTTAACCTACTTGCTTTGCTGTAAATACATAGATGATGGATTTATAGTAGGATAGGCATGAAAGATTATTCTTTAGAGTTTGGGTTTCTTTGAAACAGCAGTGCGTATAAATTGCTGCTATAAAATGGCTCTTTGATGTTTTATTCAGGAAACATATAATTTCAAAGTTGGTTTTGGTGTTTTTTTTTCTTTACAGGACTCTCCGCTATGTTCCTGAGAGCTCCCAAGACAAAATTATCTCTGATGAAGATGTCTATCAAACACTACTGAAAATATTTAAAGCTCTGTTCATAAATGACTTGAGTAGACAAGCACGTATTTTGGCCTTAGTGCCAGAAACCAAATGTAAATATCTGGAATTACTGACTGTTGAGCAGAAGCAATCAGAAGTAAATTCCTGTAACCATCAAAGTCAGCATGTGTTTAGTCCGGAGGAAGTTCTGTTTAATACACTAGGGTTCACTGTTAGTCGAGACCGAAGTTCTCTGGTGGCTGCTGGAACTGGAGTCTTTGTTACCAAAGGTTTTGTCCCAAAAGGGATGGTTGTATCTATGTATCCTGGTAATGGAATGTTCTTTCTTCTGATTAAGTTAGATGTAGTTTCTAATTATCCAATTATAGAATGCCAAAGTTCTATACTAGTTTTTATTTAAGGGGTTTGAC
Organism: Brachypteracias leptosomus; assembly: GCA_013401335.1. NCBI lineage: Eukaryota > Metazoa > Chordata > Aves > Coraciiformes > Brachypteraciidae > Brachypteracias > Brachypteracias leptosomus. The sequence continues at coordinate 9,450 of VYZX01020786.1, read as the reverse complement.
TTCTGACATTCCTTAACAAAATCTCAAGTTACAGTGAATGAGAATATGGGGAGGGGTTGGAATTTGTCTATTAAAAAACCTTTCAGTAGTCCAAATTAGTCTGTTTTTTCAGCTGGTAGAGAAGTTTTTCCAGATTCTTTAAACACAAATGCATGGGAGCAGTTTCAAGTAGGTGAACAATATAGTTTAATTTGAGGGAGGGTTCTCTTTTAGGTGAGGATCTGAAAAATAATATTTTGAGATCTCCACACATCAGCAGACAAGACTGAGCTTTTTCAAAGCACAAAAGTACAAATTGAAGAATGAAAATAAAACCTTTATTTAGTGGAACTCTCTTCCGTAAAACAGATTTGGAAAATAGCACTTCTCTGTTTCTCTTTCATGTCTCTTGGACCTGTATTTACTTACATGTCTTTAAAAGACTTGCAGTTCTGTCACCTGTGGCCAAGCTAGAACAGCTGTACTGAAATGCTTTGGATTTGTTTCATCTGTCAACAGAATCATTCCCCTGCATGGGGTGTCTAGCTTGCACGAGCATTGCAGGATCGGGACTGGTCTGAGCACTGGGCACCGGAGCTTGCTTTGCCATGCCACAGCAGATGTGTCTGGTCATACCATTGACTGGTAAACTGACCAGTTGGCAAATGACAATCACAAGGAATAAGCCTGCTACCTTGCAACTCCCAAGTTTTGGGCACAGCAATGTGAGTGTAGGCTCATTGAGAATCTCCTCTAGCAGCCTATCTGGCAAAAGAAGAGAAGATACCTTGAAATGCCTTCCTTTCACAGGGACATGAGGGAATCTGCAGGGTGGCTGGCTGGGGAAGGGACCTTGCAGGAGCAGGTCAGTGCTGTCCTGCCTGTCAGTGAGTGCAGCTTTCACCCAGCTCCTTGTGAGGTTGCAATGAAGGATTTCTGCAGGAGATTGCTGAGGGTGTAGTGGGTGTAAGGGATTCAAGGCTGCAATGTCATGAAAAACTGAAGCCAGTCTGCTGTCTCTTTCCTGTGCCATGAACCCAGGGCAGGTTAAATCCTCTTTGTAGATTTGGGGAATGGTCTACTGAAATGATTTGTCTGTTCTTGGTTTGGCATTTTCTCTCTTCTGTACCAAACAAAATCTCTCATCAGGGTGTGGAGGAGGGTTTTTCATGTTCTTTGCTGTCTGTCTGTGTGCTTTTCAAAGAGCCCTGACACAGTAGTAACAAAACAGCCTAATACCTTCAGCTGTGCTTTGCTGAACAAATGTTGCTTGCCTCTTTGAAGTAGGCCAATTGGCTGTGATGCTTTAATCTACCTCTCACTCAGAGACTGGACACAGGCCTTCTCTTTAATCCTTTCCTTCAGCAGCTTCTCTTTGGAATGTCTCAGCTCATGTAGATTCTTTATTTTATTTTGCGTCCCACAGAGATGTGTCTAAAAGCTTGTAGGTTTACAAGTGTTAATTCTATTAACTGAGAGAGCTCTCCTACCCCCTCTGTCTCCTTTGTGTTTCTGTTTGGAGGGGACTGGGTGATACCATAAGCCCATTCTGACAGTTAACTTATTTTTTCTGAAATATTCATATCTGTCTTGTAACAGGTACAGTATACAGAAAGCATGAGCCCATCTTTTTCCAGTCCCTTGGCAATCCCTTTATTTTTAGGTGCATAGATGGCGTCCTTATTGATGGGAATGATAAAGGACTATCAAGATCAGTGTACAGGTAAGCAGCCAAAAGATATAGGAGATTGTCACTCGATACTAATAGTCTGAGTTCCCTGTTGTCTAACAAGGACATAAATTGAGTTATATTTTAATATTATGCACCTATGTGTATCTCATAAAGTAAACAATACAAGAGTAAGAGCAGCTGGATGTGATCCCGTATGCACTTGTGTCTTCATTTGTAAGGCTAATGAAAAGCATTTTGGTGTATAGATTCTTTCCTGTAAAGAAAATAGTTTTCATAGGAGCAGGATGTAGCATAATTATTTTTAAATGCTTTTGAGCTGTTACTCAAATCTGCTTATTGGATTAAAAGAAAAAAAAAAAAGCAGCTCTGTATGGCCTTGCTAATACCAAAAGGGAGAATCTGATAACTGTAATTCTAGTTTACAGATGAGCAGCCCTTTAGAAGGGAGCAGTAAACATAATACTACATGTGGCCAACAGGCCTAGGGCAGTGAGTCATCTCTGCTCTGCTCTGGTGAGACCCCACCTGAAGTAGCGTGTTCAGCTCTGAGGCCCTCAGCATAAGAAAAACATAAGACCTGCGCCAGTGGGTCCAGAGGAAGGCCATGAAGACGATCAGAGGGCTGGAGCATCTCCTGTACGAGCACAGGCTGAGAGAACTGGGGTTTGTTCAGCCTTGAGAAGACCCTGGGAAGATATTATTGCAGCCTTTCAGTACTTAAAGGGGACCTATAGGAAAGATGGGGAGGGGCTCTTTATCAGGGAGTGTAGTGATAGGACGAGGGGTAACAGTTTCAACTGAAAGGGTGTAGATTTGGATTAGATATTAGGAAAAATATTTTCACTGTGAGGCTGGGGAGGCACTGGAACGGGTTGCCCAAAGAAGTTGTAGTTGCCTCCTCCCTGGCAGTGTTCAAGGCTTTGAGCAACCTGGTCTAGTGGGAGGTGTCCCTGCCATGGCATGGGGGTTGGAACTAGGTGATCTTTAAGATCCCTTCCAACCCAAACTGTTCTGTGGTTCTGATATTTTTTTATTATTATTATCGTTATTGTTGTTACTATTATTATGTCACATTGGAAGGGACCCATAAGGATCATCAAGTCCAACTTTCTACTCCTCACAGGACTAAGAAAAATTAAGCCATATGACCAAGAGCGTTGTCCTGACACTCCTTGAACTCTGACAGGCTTGGTGTTGTGACCACATGCCTAGGGAACCTGTTCTAGTGACTGACCATTCTCTCAGTGAGGAACTTTTTGCTGATGTCCAGTCTGAACTTCCCTGGTGCAGCTACCCTAGATTGTTTTAACTTAACTTAAATTTGTGTTTAAACATGACATGAAAATAAAATTAATAACAAAATTATCTAAAATAATACCTAATTTGAACACTAATACCTAATCATACTAGATTTTAATTCAGGGAATGAGCTTGAAGTTGATACTGTAATGAGCCATCACATCCTTAGAGGTGAATGAGATGTATTGTTGACTGTTCTGTAATGGTAACATTTGATGTTGATTTCTGGAATTGGACGTTGTGGTTTTGTGTGAGTTCTTTCACCACAGTCTGAAAGACACTACACACTAGTGGGAGGTTTAAATATACTTTTTAAAGTATCACCAAGGTGTTGGTTTGTGCACACACACACACTCCCCCGCCAGTGTTCTGTCTCCCAGGTGGCTTGGCCAGCTGTAACTTTACCCAGGACTGTGGCCATTCCTACAGGAGGAAGTACAGTTAATCTGTTAAGTGAAGGAGCAGTGATTCATGTCAATACTGTTGGTCATTTCAGGTCTTGCAGCAGGAGAGATCAACTTGGCCCGTTTCAAATGAGCGATGAGAGCTGGCTCACAGCTGTACTGCAAAACCCACTGGCAGTGGGACAGTATGTCAACAACTGCTCAGATGGTAAGCTGCCAGGTAAATTGTCCAGGCTTGAGTTTGTCTTCATGGATACTAATTATTTTAGAGGTGACACAGAGAATCAGATACTGATGCTGAGGGACAGTAGTCCTGTTTAAGATGACATAAGCAATTCTGGGATAAAAAGTTTCTGAGGCCTTTTGTGGCAGCTGGGTGTTAGAGTCCTTCAGCACATCAGTGCTTCAGATTTCCTTATGCTTTTCTCATTGATTCCCTCAATCTTTCTCTTGGTATGTAGAATGTAAGGCACACATCTAAAAATGTGAGAAGGTGGGAAGGGATATCTGGCAAAGCACTGCTGCACTGAGGCAGTACACATACGCAGAGTGACAACATAGAGTAAGATTTTATCACTGCTCAGTTTGAACTATAATACTTCTTTTAGACTTTCTTGTGTTTATGCACAAAATTGAGGAAACTGTTGGTATGACCTAGTTGTTGCAATGAAGAAGGGAACTATTCATTTATTCTGTCTCACACAGTATGTGTTGCCCTTAAGGTTTGGGGGAATAAATAACTCATGGGATTGGTTCTGAGAAGGTTGAGTTGCTACCATAACCAGCTTCCAGTGGCTTGTAGAGCCTGCATTACCCTAAAGACACCCTGCCTCCAAGTAACATCCAGAAAGGTTGCTGGAGCAGTGGACCAGGTATTGACTGGCATGGAGACAAAGGGCTGTCCGACAAAACTGTTTCTTGCAGGTCCAATGTCCATGTAAACAAAATTCCCTTCTTCCTGCTGCACAGATGGTGATTTTCTTCCTGGCTGTATTTATGACATATTTTGTCACAAGGAATTTTTTTTTCAGTGTGTTTTTAACTGTAAAAGCAAATGTTGTTAACCTTTAGCAGTGCTGTAAGCTACCCCTGGCACTACACAAGTTGTGCCCCATTATATACATGTTGATAATCGAGGTCACTGTTTAATGGAATAAGGATGAATTAAAACTCCTATAGTTGCTTGTGTATCTCTTGTGTAAATTCAAGAGGACTTCAGAGGAGTGTAGTAGCTCCCAACAAAGGCACAGTTTTCAGCCTTGATGGAGCATCTGGTACTTCTGTAGCAGCACATTTGATATTTTTACAGATCTCTTAAGATTTTCACAGTATAATTTTTTTTTTTCTTTCTTATTTCTAGAAAAAGCAGCCAACGTGTGTTATCAGGAGTTTGATGTGCCGGGATATTTTCCAGTAGAACTGAAACAGTATCTTCCAAACATCGTCTACAGCCATGACATAGAGAGGTTAGCAGCAAATTAAAGAGCTCACAGATTTCTATAATACAGAGCATACTGGATATGTAAAAAAGGGGCAAACATGGAGTTATGAAGGATAATAATATTACATATGAAGATGAGTTACACAAGTGTGTGCCTGTATGGAAGTTAGCTCTTTGAATAGAGTTAATTTTAAGTTATGTACGAGACTATCTCTTTCACTCCTTTTTCCACATCTTTGAAAAAGAGGTCAGTGTAGCTCTGAAGACACAGTTTTACAAACAGTGGTTACACCTATAGTGTGAGTCTTCTGAATCCCATAAAGCACAAGTTTTGTTTCTGTTACACACTGAAAAATCTCAGTACTGTATTTCAAATGTAGTTATCAACCTTTAACTTATCAAAGCCCTTCTGAGGTAGTTGAGATTTAGGCTCCTTACTCTCCTGTTCTCCATGTCTTCTACTCATGTTGAGGAATAAGCAGGTGAATTTGCAAGAAGCCTAAAATTAGTTTGTATTGAGACAAGTGAAATACTATTCGGTATAAACACGTTACTTTTAGTTACACTACACAATTACAACATCCTCGTTATTACCTGAGAATCCACCTCCTTTAGAAATTAGAATACTTAGAAACCTTTCTCAGCTTTTGTTTGGAGATGTGGGAAAAGTGACAATTGGATGAATATGTATAAGGAGAAGTATGGACAACAAGAACAGACAATATGCCTGGAAGTTAGTGTCCTGTACCAGGATGTCGTCAAGAATATCTTTGAAGCTGTGAGAAATTAAGTTATAAAGTTGGTCCTGAATTTAGGGCACCAAAGAAATTGCACCTCTGGTCCAGTTGCTCCCTTCAGGAACCAAATGATCCTCTTTGTCTAGGGCACATATAAGGATTTTAGAGCAGATCATCTAGACTTTTAATGCAGTCCTGGCGCTATTTCAAAACTCTGAAATTTAGTTGAGAAGGTTATGGTGCATATTGGAAAAATGGCTTTTCTGATTAAACTTAGACTTTATTGAGGCAAGCTTAAAGGCGCATTTGTAATCTGCAGATAAGTAAATAAATGCTAATAAAAGAAGGGGTAAGACTGAACTCTCAGGAAGCCTGGTTGCTATACTTGAAGTGTGAAAGTGTACTGAGCAGAGCTAAGCTATGGGACCGTTTCAGGAAGGGGGAGTTTTTCTCTCTTCCTAGGAATCTGTCCAATAAAATAAGGTCTTTTCAGTTATCACTTCTCCTGGTGTACAGCCACTAAACAAAATATGCCATCTGTTTTTAGCAGTTTGTTTTGATACTGGTATTTACAGTGCTGACAACATAGGTAATCTAGTTTCTGAATCTTTCTGTCTTGTAAAAAAGTTCTTAGTACTTGTTCACCTTTTTGTTGCTTAGTTTTTTCCAAAATGGCCTCACACTAAATTTCAGCATTGGGTTGATGCTGTTCTTTCACATTCATCAACATCAAAAGAATGTGCTCTTCTTCACAGAACAAACACATTTTTACAGAAGAGATTCAGCTTTAGGGCATGATTGTTTACTTAAAGGGGTGTGGGTTCCTAAATCTTCACTGCAAGGCAACTGTTAGCCAGGCTGTGATGTCAGCTGGAGGCTTAGGGGAGATTCACCCATCACTGTAGGTTGCAGCAGGTCTGTGGTGCAGTTTGGAGCTGTCTTTCTGGATGCTGTTTGGCTGAGAGTGGGTTTTGCCAGAGAGCACCTGTGGGTAGGTGTGTCTGGAGGAATAGTTTCTGCTCCATGAACTTCACTGTAGCTTCTCCTCCCGTCTAAGTGTCTTTCTCTGTCTTGACTAGTTCTTTTCATTCCTAAGTAATTGTGAGTGGTAACTTTATTTGCATACCAATATAGGCTATGCTCTCTTTTTGGTAATTTTACTGGTTTTATGTATTTGCTATCCGTATTTCAGTATTTTGTCAGGTTCCATGGCCTGCATTATGCATATGACTCCCAGAAGTAATCTAAGTGGAGCCATTGTTTGAGCTCCTTGCCATGAATTAAAAAAAAATCAAAGGGAAATATAATTGCTCACTTCCACATGTTTTGCTTTTCCTTTTCTTACAGCCACCCGAGGTGTGTAGTGCTTGTCACTCTCAGAGACATCAAACAAGGAGAAGAACTTTTTTCTAATTACTACACTGTTGTCAGCTGAATTAATCAATTCAAGAATGAAGAAATCTATGTCATTGAAATGCTTTCTGTGTGTGCACTTCAAGCCTCATGAGCCTTCTTACACAATGGAGAACTGTATTTGCTTGAAAATACTCCAGATGCAGAGGTGAAGATCTGACCATTTACATCATTAGGTTTTCACCTGTCTGCTGTTGTTGGTAGTACTGTTTATTGGTGTTCAGCTGTCCATACAATACATAGTTTATGGTTCCTAGTTCTTGTTCTGGTTGGAGACGGCCCCTTTGGTATTTGCTTCCATCTAGAAAGTATTTTAGTGCAGTCAGTTGTCCAGATCTTTTATGAAGCCAGTTTTGGAATAGTGCTAATACGCACTTCACATGTTCCTGAATGGTGCACTGTCATCGAGAGGCCAGCTTGAGCCACTGGCTTTAGCTAGGCCTATCTTGAGAAAGCCCTGTCCAGTCCTCGTTTCACTGGTTCAGTAAAAGTGTCCTGGCATTTGGCAACTTTTGTAGCTTTTATTCTCAAAGAGAGATAACTTCATGTTGCAGTAGGAAAGTTGATGTAGCTGGAGGAAATAATGACAACCAAGTGTGAAGTTTGGGGTTTTTTATGAGTTACTGGCATAAGCAGAGCCAGCCACGCCCACATTAATTGTTGCTGCTGTCCTCAGATGGCCTTCAGAAAATAAACAAGAGACAGCCTGTCAGTCTTTTGGTCTGGCTAAGCAGCTTGGTGAAGAATTTTCATATTTATTGCAACAAGCCAAGCTCAAGATTGATTTGTGATTGACATAAGCTCATGAGGCAGGAGGAGCTGAGAAACGGTGTACTGTAACAAATCTGGAGGCGTTAAAAAGAATGTGTAGATGTGGCATTTCAGGACATGGTCTAGTGGTCATGGTAGTGTTGGGTTGAGAGTTGGACTTGATGATTTTAGAGGTCTTTGCCAATCTTTATGATTCTATGATCTGGTGGTGTCTGGGGCAGCCAGGGTGCCCTGCTTAGCTGCAGAAGCATCTAGTCTTCTTTTCAGAATTGCAGAACTTTTCAGTGCCTATATTACTTGGACTTCTTCCAAGCCTGAACCTTACCTTTCTTAATCATCTGGAATTGCTTCTCAGCCAGAGGAAACTGGCATTTTCAGGAATATACAAATAACAGAGCTATGAGATAGTGGCAAGTGGCTCAACACAGGTTGTACAAGTTTTATGAAGATGCTAGGGACAACTTGTAGTGACAGTTCTTGTGCCTTCGCTTTATGGTAACAGATCAGAGCAGGCAGTGATCTCCAGTATACTGAAGAGGAAGCTCATCCTCCATCAGTTTGGGGATCCCTTCTCTCCTGAGGTGGGCCTTCTCCCCAGCTCTCTCAGGGAAGAGGTTAATTGGCATTTCTTGATCTCTGAAGAGGAGGTTGGTGTCAGGGTGCTGGTGGTGCTGCTTAGCTCAGCAGGTCAGGGTTTATGGGTAGATGGGGAATAGTCATGTCTGTGTGCCAGAACAGCAGGTGCTGTTGACATTCTCCAGGCTGAGATGCTGTCATGTGAGGGCATTGATTGCTTCAACTGTCTCATTACACACTTAGTATTTCTTAAATAACAGGATTTGAAAGTATACTTCTGTCTGACAACTGTGAGATTTAGGTTTAAAACTCATTTGTTGAGAAAGGTTTGCATTAACCATGCTGGCTGCCTCCTGGCTGTGAGTGTTGCATGATAGTGGAGGGCTGCAGTGCTCAAGTGCAGGCTGCCTGTCACTCACAGCGTCCATGGGAATGGCTGCTTGCAGAAATACTGAAACCCCATGGCCTGCTTCAGGGACTGCTCATGCATGGGGGAAAGCAAGACACAGGTGTTAAAATACAGTACTAAGGAGATAATTGGTATGTTTAAATCTGTTGCCAGCTGAAATGTGCTGACTGGAATCCCCTGCTGGGGTCACCAGCTGTCTTGGGCCTGATGGGGATGAGGGCAGCTCACCGGCAGCAGCCCTCCCTCACAGTGCTTTGGTGAGAGAGGTGTTGGTAACACCCCTGTTTTGGTTCCTGCTGAGCAGTGCTGACACAGCATCAAGGCTGTCTCTCCAGCATTCCCCCTCACCAGTAGGCTGGGGGTGAGCAGCCCAGCTGACCCAAAGTGACCAAGGGGTATTTCATACCATATGACATCTGTCAGCAATAAAAGCTAAGAGAAAGGGTTGGGGGCGTTCATTATTATGATGTTTCTCTTCCAGAGCAACTGCTATGCATACTGAAGCCCTGCTTCTCAGGAAGTGGCTGGACATCACCTGCTGATGAGAAGTAAAGAATAAATCTTTTGTTTTCCTTTGCCTCCATGTGTGGCCCTTGCTTTTTGCTCTGTTAAACTGCCTTTATCTTGACCCATGAGGGGTTTTTTCCATCTTATTTTCTTCCACCCCATCCTGCTGAGAAGGGGAGTGATGGAGTGGCTTGGTGTGTACCTGGTGTCCAGCCAGGGTC
>VYZX01020785.1:322603-334474 GCA_013401335.1 Brachypteracias leptosomus | reverse complement strand
TATAAAAATATACATATATGACTATAAATAAATAAGAGTACATTTCTTTTACTGGCTAGTGTAGCAGACCTGGGACACCACAAAATGGTTCTGACTCCCCCAGTTTTGCTGTTTCACATTGAAGATATTGCTTTGCAATTTTTTAATGGCCCTAAAAAGTGCCCTAATAGATGTGTGAAGCATATTTGAAGATAATCAGGCACCTCTCCTTGAGTTCCTTAGATTTAGGTAAACACATTGGATGTTTCAATAGGTTCCTACTCCATATATCTGTATGAGGCAGGTTACTCATTACCAGAAGAAGCACTAGAAAAGAGGAAACAGAAAGCACTTAAAAACAGTTTCCTCTTTCTCCTCCCCAAACGAGGAAAAAACCTCTTAAGCTGACATTTGTGATAATGTATTATGGCAGGTGAATCAGGCAAAGAGTTAATTAAAATCTGAGAGTTAATTAACGAGATCCACTGCACATTAAAGATCATTACTCCATCCGAAAAGAGTAATTAGAGAGTAGTTTCTGGTGTGTTTTATTCTCCTGGGTGTTTCGCTGACATGCCACATAAGTCATTCAATGTTAGGCAAATAATCCACTGATCTGTGTTTACTGTGGTTATTATGTAATTGTGGCAAGTTGGGCTGTAGGAGGGAGATTCCTCTTCCTAACAGATCTCCTCCCAAACACCTATTCATCTGTCTGGCTCCTTATGTCTCTTAATTAAGTCATTTATGATGATAATAATTTCCAGTCCAATTTTATCTCATTGCTTCATCTAGCAAACTAGTTTGTTGTGGTGGGTTTTTTTAAATCATCTCAAATAATAGAGCATGAGGCTCAAGAAATCTGTTTTATTGGGGCTGTTGGCACTATTGTGTTGTGTGGCCATGGGCAACGTTGGCTCACATCAATTGAGACTATAAATATTGTGACAAGACCTGTCTGATGGTTGGGATATCAGTCAGGAGCCATAATAACCTCTTATATGGATAACTCCAAACAAAGGGTTAGTTCTCAGTGAATAAAACCTCTCACCAGTTTCTAAGCAGGTTCTTGGACATTCCCAGCCTTGAATCAGCATTAATTGCTACTGTTACTGTTGACAAAAGCATGATGGGTTGAAATTTCTCTCTAATTCACTAATCCACCCCAGATTTTGTCAGGGAAGCCTTTGAGGAAGCAGTTTGTGTTTGCCTTCAAATATGAATGGGGACCTGCAGCTCACTTTGATTCATTAGGTTTTGCTTGATTGTTGTTTGTGCTCCCTTTATTCATGATGCTTGGGAAGAACATTGTTTGCTTCAGCTTAAACTTCATATTTTATGTCTTGCCACCACCACCTGAGAGCAGTGTTCCTCTTTCCCTCTATGGGACTGCATTTCACAAACATTTTCCTACATCTCTCCTCCACCTCTTCACCCCAGCCAGACTCTACACCTCCCCTCTTCTCAGCCTTGCTCTCTCCTTCACCTCCAGCCCTTTCAAGCTGTTACCTTTCTAAATCTGTAGCATGCTTCCAAATCTACCAGATGTTTCCCATCCAGGTCAGGGGCTGTTGGCTGCAAGACTCTGGAGTTGCTCATTTCACATTTAGCTCCAGGAGCTAAGCTCAGGGCTTGTGCTATGAATGAGGTAGGTGCTTCCTGCAAGTCTTTTTTCTTAATCTAAAGATCTCTTCAGAAATCAAATTAAGAATCAACAGAGAACAGACCAGTATGGGATCTTACAAGGATGCTTGAAGTGAAGAAAAGTTGAAGGAAAAAAATGAGTATTTTGTCTCTCTCTGATTATGTAGGAAACTCCAGAACAGTCTCTTCTCTCATTTAGTTCCAGGAAATGTTTTTTATTGTGTCTCATCTAGGAGTTAATAGTTCAAAATGATTACCATCTTCTCTGTGGACCAATGATTTCCTAATTTTTCAAAAAGGGATGACCTCCTATAATGGATGACCTGCTATCAGCTGGTGTTCTTCTTTTAGAGCTTTTCAAGGATTTTTTAGACATAGCCCACAAGATGTTCCCCCATGCAGCCTTCAAACTACCCAGAAATCCACTTTCCATGATTTCAAAGCAGTTCCTGTATGCTGCACATGTACTGATGATGAGCTTTTTGCCCCATATGGTAAAAAGTTGAATAACCAATGCCATATTATTCACCTCTCATTCAAAACCCATGATTTAGCATCACGGAAACATAATGGAATCAATTCTCAGGTATTACACCAAGCTTTGATTTTGTTTGTCTCAAAATTTCTGTTCTGACAAACTTGGCCTGTTTCTCAGAATTGAGTTTCCATTTTTCCAAAGGGAGCTCTGATTCTACCTAATATTTTTTGTTCTGCTTCAGGAAGCTGAGAACTTGATTTACTTCAGGAAAGAGAAGATCTATTAAAACATACCAGAAAGGCAGAAGAAGTAATATTTGCTGGCTAGTAAACATGTGCAGGTCTTGCTGTAGTTGATGGCTCATCTGAACTAGAATCCTCCTTTCATGCCTCATTGTTTACCTCCTTCCTGGAGACATCTGATAATTCTGTATTAAAATTTCAGGCCATGATGGGAATTAACTAAAATAAGTCTGGAATTGCCACAGAATGATGCTGTCCCCAAAGTGTCCTCCTCCCAGGATTCAGCCACCTTCCTTAAGGACTGTCTGATCTATAGTACATCTAAGTTAGGTAAAAAACCCTTTGTGTTAAAACTAACACAAACTTTCTGGGGCAAGGATCCAACTTTCCTTCAGCCCGTGTGGACCAAGTTCTGATTGTCATCGAAAACATTGTTGGTAATTAAAAATGGGCCTCTGCTTTCTGCAAACACTTTTTTTTTCTTTTTAACCTTTCCACCCCTCAGCATGGCAATTTTTGATCGATCCAAAGCACCTTGTAAATCACCAGATGCTCACAACCCATCTGCTATAAAAACTCCCAGTGCTTTATTTGCAGTGTAATCCATATTCCTTCCAAATGTACCTGCTTCTTTTCCTTCTCTTTCCCTGTTTGCTGGTTTTTTTTAACTCCTAGATGGCTCAAAGCATGAATTAGTTATAATCTCCTTGTCTTTCACATCTTTACTTATCAAATGGAGGCACAGCTCTTCCCAATGCCAATTAGACTCCAGTTCTGCTCCAAGCCTGGGACAGAGCAGGGAGAGAGAGAGGAGAGATGTGCTGCATTACAAATGGGACTTACTAAATTACACATGCCAAGGCTCTATAAAAGCCTTATCAAACAGAGTCAGTGAGGGGAAAGAAAGGGAGCTAATTATCAGGCAGCACCAGTAAATCAAAAGGAGCAGCCAAATGTATTTTAAAGTAGGATAATTAAGCCATGGCCTAGCAACAGGGGGATTCCTGCTGCATATTCAAGGCTTTTTTAACCTGCTTTAAGGCAAAAATCAGTGTTGTATGTAAGTTACTTTTATTATTTCATCCTCTGGTGAAGGAAAAAAAAACCCCAAACACCATCACAGCAAAATTTCTTGGGTGTTTTATAAGAAAAAGGCAAACAGATCACAAAGGGCAACCTGGCATCTTGATGGCTTGGCAATTAAGTGAGCAGTTCTGGCAAACATGTTGGGAGAATTAGACAAAATGTTTTCTTCTGTGTGGTGCTTTGATCTGAGACAATGTTTCTGATGCAGAGGACTTAAAAGAAAAAAAAACCAGTCAATGTATCAAAGTAAATCTGCTCCTAAATCACTGAAACTTTTAAAAATATTCCAAATTAAGCATCACTGGCTGTAAAAAGCTATTTGTGAATGTGGATATTTTCACTCTGGATCATAAGTCTTGTTCATGGGGGGCTGGGACATCAGGAGAAGACAGAGATCAGGAAGAAAAGTCTGAAGAAGAGAGATTGAACAGTGCTTGTAGGGAGTATGATCCCCTCTACTCCACCCTCGTGAGACCCCACCTGGAGCTCTGTGTCCAGTTCTGGAGCCCCTAGGACAAGAAAGATCTGGAGGTGCTGGAAGGTGTCCAGAGAAGGGCCACCAGGATGATCAGAGGCTGGAGCACCTCTGCTATGAGGACAGACTGAGAGAGTTGGGGTTGTTGAGTCTGGAGAAGAGAAGGCTCCAAGGAGACCTTCTGGTGGCTTTCCAGGATCTGAAGGGGGCTACAAGAAAGGTGGGAAGGGACTTTTGAGGCTGTTGGGTAGTGGTAGGAGTGGGGGGAATGGGTCCAAACTAGAGGGGGGGAGATTGAGATGAGATGTTAGGAAGAGATTGTTGTCCAGGAGGGGGGGGAGACACTGGCCCAGGTTGCCCAGAGAGGTGCTGGAAGCCCCATCCCTGGAAATGTTGAAGGCCAGGCTGGCTGGGGCTGTGAGCAACCATGGCAGGGGGGGTGGAACTAGATGATCTTGAAGGTCCCTTCCAACCCTGACAATTCTATGATTCTATGGTTGTATGATTCTCAAGTCTTTCTGCTCTCTTGTCCAGGAAAGAGTGCTACAGGCATTCAAATCTAGGGAAGACCTATTTGATGAATATCCTATAGATTCACAGCCGAAAGTATCATAACAAATACTTAGATGGGAACATGTATCTCCACCCTTTTACTTAAATACCTTTTCTTTTTTATTCTTCTCTTTCTTCCCCTACCCTGAGTTTCTGCACTTTCTGAGCTCTCCCTCTCCATGTCTGACAACTCAGGATAGAAAATGTCAAGTGTGGAGACTGATGAAACTCCTAAAAATTGTGCATTAAAGCACAAGCCTGTTGAATACCCAGAGTTTTAAAAGCAGCATCAGAGCCTGAGTGTGTGCTGCTTTTAATGCTGCTTTTCAAAATTGTCCAAGAACGTTTAACAAGCGGAATTTCTACAGTAAAAAAAAATAAATATTGGCAGGAGGCATACAAATGACTAGATGTTGGTTAGAGAATCTCTAGAGCTGTGTTAAGTCAGCATTTTGCCATCAAATTATGTTTATTTTCCCCCTCCACAGGGTATACTCGTGCATAGCTTAGGATATTTAGAAATGTGTCCACATTGTAATATGTGGAATAAAACAAGCCAGAACTTGATTATAGTTGTGACACATTGAGTCATATTAATGAATTCTGAAAGGGTACAGAAGGTGGAAGACAACCTGTGATACAAATCAGAATACAAATACTGTTTTGTTTCCACAGTAGCCACACCAGATCTCTAGACATGCTAAAAATGATAAGCAGCCATCAAGGTAATTTTAACATCTTTGTGTGTAATAGGGTTTTAATGACATACCTTGTCACCTCAAGAAAACAGTATAAAATGAAGGTGGTTTGGGAACTTCTATGACTGAGGTGAGGGATTGCTTATGGTAGGAGAAGTCTTCATCCTTCATCACACATGGATAAGTGGCTATAGTAAAAGTAATTTTAGATTTAGATCACTAGATTTCATAGAATTATTTTGGTTGGAAGTGACTTTTCAGAGCATCAAGTCCAACTTCTAACACCAGGTCACCACTAAACCATGTTCCTCAGCACCACATCTACATGTCTTTTAAATACCTGGGTTATTTAGTATTTCACTTTGGATTATGGGGGCTTCGTTCTGCTCCTCATCCCTGTCTTCCAGCTCAGGGAGCTGGTCCCTCAGAGGACAACTTACTATTAAAGACTGAAGCAAGAAGATATTAAGTATCTCAGGTTTTTCCTCATCCTCATGATGATTTCTCCTCACATCCAATAGAGGAAGGAGATTCTCCTTAGTCCTCCTCTTGCTGTTAATGCATTTACAGAAATACTTTTTATTGTCTTTTATGGCAGTAGACAGATTAAGTTCTAGTTGGACTTTGGCCCTTCTAATTTTTTCCCTGCATAGCCTCACAGGAGCTTCAATATTCTATAGTGAAGATTGCAATGAATCTCTGGCAGTCTGCACTTTGATGAAGAGCCTTTTATTGGACTTTTCCTCTACTTTCTGAGGGTTTTCTTTCTTTTTTTAATGTACAGATCATAAAGGAAAAGGACAAGCTTGGCTTTGATCCCTGTCTTCCTTTCCTCAAAGAAAAATCCTGAATATCTCAAGTGTAGAGGAACTAAATAGTCTTAAATATAAAAGATCTTCCAGCTGCCATGACAATTGTGACTGCAGATAAAAGTTCTTCAGCTTGCAAGACGAATGTTGTAGACAAAGGCAGGTAGAGTTCAATGCAAAAAGAAAGAGGCTGGAGCAACAAAAAGGACTTGCTGAAGAGCTGGAGGAAGCAGGTTACAGGGATTGGTCCCAGAGAATTTTCTTTCTTGTCTGAATTTCCTTTAGTTGGCACTCCTGAAGTTGGCTTTGCCTTCCAACCCCACAGGCAGGGCTGTGGTTGTATTTATAGCTCTGTGAAATTCGTGCTCCACTTCCAAGGTCAAACCCACAAGCTTTGTATCCAAATTTTGCATCATGAAACCATTTTTGTGGCACAAGTACTTCTGGTATTAATAATCTGGTGTTTTCTTTGTCTGTTCTCCTCCCCCCTCCTCCCTCCTCTCTCTACATGAAGCTACTGTGGAGAGTCTATATGGCAGTCTCCTAAAGGTAATATAGAAATAGACCAATATATAGAATATATACAAATTTCAAGGAGGAAAATAGAAGTGGGTGGAGGAGAGCAAAGACAAAGAGAGGTCCCAGTTTGGCTGCTCAACATAGGTTCAAATGCTGTGAAATTACTATTTTAATGATGTTTAGTCATTACCTGTACTATAAGGATAAGTATGATGGAAAATGAAGGATAAAAAAAGGCAATTTATAAATGCTTTCAATGCCCAGGCTTCAGTTCAAGAGAGGGTGGTAGAGGGCAGGAGTTTAATTCATTGTCAGGGAAATAGGACATTGTCTATTGACTCAATGGCTTCCCTAAATTTCCCCCAAAGAAGATGTACAGCAGAAATATCAGTTTGTGGCACTGTTGCAGAGCACAAACTAAGCTTTCATCACATAGTGCTAGGAACAGGCAGTTTCATTCACTGCTCATTAGGAGAAAAAGAAACACAAAGAAGGAAAAAAATAATAAAACAGACTAGAAACTCTTACAACACAACAATCATTACTTGCCTGATTGTTTTACACAAAAATACAGCCAGAAAAGGAGAAATTTCTGCTTAAACTTTAAATCTTGGCTGCTTTTAGCACTACTTCAAGTAGCACATCTCTGGTTTTAACTGCTGCCATTGCATTCCTGGAGGGTGAGATCTCACGTGTTGGGTTCAGGCTTTGAGCAATCTGGAAACCCAAGTGTTAAGCAATTTTTAAAGTTCAAGAATGGGTTGAAATACCTGTGTAGTCATAATCCCAAAGAAAATCCTTGTGCTGGCAATGATCACTATCACTGCTCCAGCTAAAGCACAAAGGTTTTGCCACAAAGTGCAGCCAGCTCTGTTATCAGCTTTGCTGTAAATTCAGCTCCTGCTCTTTGTGCACACTCAACATCTTCCCAGAGGGATTCACAGTTAAGAAAAAATCACCACTGAGATGGACTATTTTGCACTACATGATAACACAATATCTATGAGGTGCAGTCAGCAGCTAGATGAAGGCATCCAAGCCTCCATTTCAAACTGTAAATAACAATTCAGAGCTGCAAGAAACAAAAGAGGAAAATAATATTCAAAGTGCTAGAATAAAAATAATGAACCTGGGGAAAAAGAAATTAGGAGCTAAAGGAAAAACATAGGGGGATATAGCAAGGAATTGTAAAAAGGATGGGAGATCATAGTTAAAATAAAATAGACAGCAATTAAAAAATAATTTAAAGCTCCTACAAAGTTGTGGGAGGAAAACATAATGATGAGAGAAGAAAAAAAAAAGTGATAACACAAAGTAGGAGCCATAAAATGAATGTGTTAAAAGGAATTATATGATTACACTTGACATAGAAAGAAGGCCCATTTCTCAAATAATAACACACACTATGGAATTTTCCCCACAGTATCCCCAAGTTTGAGTAACCTATTGGACACAGCACTCACCCATGATGATAGATTTAAATCAAAAGAGGATAGATTTAGGTTAGATGTAAGGAGAAATTGTTCAGTGAGGGTGGTGAGACCCTGGAATAGGTTGTCAGAGAGGCTGGGGATGTCCCATCCCTGGAAATGTTCAAGGTCAGCTTGGGTGGGGCTTTGAGCAACATGCTCTAGTGGGAGGTGACCCTGCCCATGACAGAGGGGTTGGAACTAGATGGTCTTCAAGGTCCCTCCCAACCCAAACCAGTCAATCACCCCTAGCATCATTGTACATTTACATGTAGTAATTACTGGGCACTTTGCCTCCAGCATTATTGTCATTATTTCTTCCTCTGGCCAAATTTATGAGTCAAAACATCCCACACTCCAATTCTGACAGACTTTGCCAGTGCCTTGACAGTTCTCCTGGTAGCACTAAGTGACACACATGAAGAGCAGGGAGGTGAAGAATTGAAAACACGTCTCTATGTTTTGCTTCTCCTCTTTTCCATCTTCCTCACTGCAGATGTTCCTTTTTGTGTCCCATGGTTGCAAATATCTACATGCATGTTTATGCAGGAGAGCTCAGATGTCTCCCACTGGATTTGCTCTTTGCAGAGCTGAGAAACTTTCCTTCCAGCTGGATGGAAACTACTTGGCAAGACACTTCTTCTCAAGAGAGAAACCTGGAAACTTTTTCAGCTCACTTAGTACTTGTGAAGAGTAGGTAGGAAATACTTAGTCTTTATAAATATGCCACTCCTGATAGAAGCACTGATTTAGTGTCTCTGGAAAGCAGGAACTCAAGTGCTGGATTCAAATCTCAAGAGGGCCATGAACTCTCACATGTATTTTCAAGGTATTTTCTTAGGTCATAGAATGTTTGAGGCTGGAAGGGACCTCTAGAGCTCATCTGGTCCAACCTCCCTACACCAGCAGGGACAGCTCTACCTAGGGCAGGCTGCTCAGAGCCCCAGCAAGCCTGACCTTGAAGGACTCCAGGGATGGGGCCTCCGCCACCCCTCTGGGCAGCCCATTCCACTCATCTATCACCCTCAAATTAAAGAACTTTTTTCTAATATCCAGCCTAAATCTCTCCTTTCCTAGCTTCAAACCATTACTCCATTTTAATGCACCTTTTTGAGTTGAGAAGCAGGTAAACCCCATGTGGTAACTACCATAGCAGATGTCTTTACTTTTATTGCACTTTTGGAAAGCTCCATTCAAAGCGAGATGATAAAATGACACAAATTGGTTTTGTAGGATGTTTGTCATGCAATAACTGGGCTGTTGCTGTAAACAGTAAGGAGGAAATCTGCAAAGATGACTGTGTTGATTGAGCAGCTTTCCACTAAGATAGCTGCAGGGTTAATGGCTGCTAAGGACTGGAGAACATATAATTTATGTCGTGGATTACTGATGGGCTTCCTTGTCATCACCAATAACCTAAATAAACTTCATCATCATAGTCCTCCAAGCTCATAATCTTATTAGACACCATTGACAGTCAACAACCTGAAGTGAAATGAATGAGAAGTGGAGCACGTGGAAGATCTAATCTGTTACAAAATGACAGGTCAGGCTGATAAGAAAGAGGCAGAAACCTGTCAAAGATACCAAACCAAACTCAGCATATTCAAATTAAGTGATCACTTCTATGGCCATGACTCACTGACTCAGGAGTCAAGTTGCTTTAAATGCTGTTTGTCTTCCTTGAGTTTGTCACTGTGACAATGATTTAAATTAGATTAAGCATGAATTAATATATATGAAGTCCAGGGAATCATTAGGTAGGTAGTGTTGCTGGTGTAGAGGATTAATTTAAAGAGTAGCAGGGTGTGTGCCAATATAATTAACAAAGTAAGACCACAATGCCAGTTAGTACTTTCCTTGAGTAAGAATTTTATGCTGCTGCATTTCAGCATGGAAAAAACCAATTTACTGCGTGTCTGCAACAAGCAACAATAAAGCTCGTGTCTGTTTACAAATAAATCTTCCAAGGAAATGAAATGCTTGGGAAATTGCAGGTAATGCTTTTCCATTGTTGAGTGCACATTGAGGGCTATGATTTAGAGATTACCCTGGCCTTGCAAAAATAGCTCTCAGCGTGGAGCAAGAGTTAATCAGCTACAATAATGATAATAATAATAATAATAATAATCATTGAGGCAGCATCTCTGCAGCAAGGCTTGAGGTGGCAGGAGATTGTTAGGAAATACTGAATGGCCGTTGCTTTATAGTAGTCATAGGTGGTGGTTCATGGTGGGGTTCAGGAGGTAATGCTGGAGCTTCTGGAATTCTGTGTATTTCTCATGTAGGTGAACATTCATTTCCCTCAGCAAAAATCCTCCCTAAAATAAGGGGATAGCAAAGCCTTTCAAATACAGGACCTGCTTTCCCTGAAGCTTTAAGGACTTTCTCTTCTCAATATAGGAGCCAAACTTCCCCCCGTGGTACATGACAAAGTTCTCCAAGAGCACTCCTGCTGAGCAGGGAGATGTCAAGAGACAGAAACAAAGACTCTGGCTCAGGAAGGGGGATTGGCATTTGTGGGTCTTGGGGATTGAAGTTTCTCTGGTCTTTTGACAAACTGAGTGTCTTTTAAAGCACATGTGATGATGCTATTTATTCCTTTGCTAGGGACAGTTGCTTTATGTTGCATTCAGCAGCTATTTAAAAAAAATAATCAGAAAGTCTCCTTGAACAGGACCTAGGATGTAGCATTCCCCCCTAGAAGATACGTGACCATTTATGCAGCAAAGTCACACTTCAACTTGGAGTTTTTCTGCCTGTTCCTCCCATAGAAATAAATTTTTGTTGCATAGTGAAGAAATCCTTTATTTTTCAAGTGGGGATTAGCAAACTCGTTTGGATCAAACTCATCTCTTCATGAGTGCTCCAACTTTTAGACTACCTTATAAGAAGCTTTTTTTTCTCCCTATATGGATTAAAAGGATGAGAACCACAAATGTACTCTACAAAAGGTCTCATTGCTTGTTAGATCTAGTTTGAGAATACACAAATGAAAAACTTAAGTGGAGTAAAACCTTCTTCCTAGGATGAATGATAGCTGAGGTGTTCAAATTGTTCAAATCTAAGAAAATCATAAGAAATCAACAGAAATTCCTTCTGTGATGTTACTATAAGCAACATCCTTAAAAAGGCAAAAAAATCCCAAGTTCACACCCATGCTACAGTGTCTTATCTTAGTGGAATATTTCATTTAAAAATAAAATAAGCAATCTACCCTTTGTGCCCTTTTGTTTTGTGATGGGTTTCACACCCTCCCATCACCAGGAGCTTGCAGGAGCCATTCCACCCTCCTTTACTTTTCCCATCTCATGCAGCCAGCAGCTTCCCAGTTTAATATAGTGGCTCATGGATTTTGTTACTCTCTTATCCTGATGGCAACGTCGATACCTCAATACTCTGGAGGATTTATGGAGCAGGCAGCAGATAGGAAGGTTCCCTTGGCAATTAGTGGGCCAAGCTCTTTTCCATGCCCTCGGTTCCTCTAAGTCTGTGCTATTAATCCACAGGATGATTTGAGCTACCAGAAGCTTAAAAAGATATGCAGGTGATTTAGGAGATTAGAACATTTTGGGGCGAACAGTTTTCTCATGATTTTCAAAGGCTATTTCAACCTTAGGGAAGCAATTCTTTAAACAAATACCTTTTATTTGGGTTTTTTTTGCATTTAAACCTGAAGGGAAACACCTGCTTCTGGTTGGTGCAGGGCTGCTGAACTGTAATTAAAGTGAAGAATGAATTTTTACTGTAAATAGGGTAGGATTGCCATCTCCAGGAAAGAAGGGCTCCATCACACATAACAGTTATTTGGGAAACCAAGTGCCATAACTCCCAATGCCCTCACCCTTTCTCCTTCTTCCCCTAGCTGTATATTGCTAGGCATGATCTCATATGGTGTGGAAACATTAATTTTATGGAAA
>VYZX01020785.1:287557-307946 GCA_013401335.1 Brachypteracias leptosomus | reverse complement strand
ATGTATATAATATATATACACATTATATTACATATAATGTATATGTAATATATATTACATATAATGTATATTACATAAAGATAATATTATAGATATATGATTGTATATGTGTAGATATATAGATTATTATAGATATCATATAGATATATGATTATAAAAATATTATATACAATATATATCTATATGATAATTAAATATGAAATTGAATATATGCAAATGTATACCTAACCAATATTGAACCAAGCCCCCCTGATGCCAATTCCATCACCATCAGCATTGTTTCTGTGGAGCAGGCACTGGGAAAATCCCAGTCTGGACTCAGTGGCAGATGGGAACTGGATTCATAGATTGGGATCAAAGGCANAGAAAGTGTTTGCTTCAGGTTTCTTAATGTCCATTCCCCCAGCGTAAAGATTTACGATTTAAATAAAATAATAGTAATAATAAAAGCAAAAAAACCCCTGAAGTTGCACTTTTATGGATTTGCATATTGGGTTTTTTTTGGAGGAAGATTCACATCGGGCAACAAAGGCTGAATAAATCATTAGGTGCAGACAGAGGAATGCTTTAAAAGGGATGATTTGCAACAGAAATACTGTAAAACATTACCCATGGCAAATGTTGGATCAGCAGTATATACAGAGCTGCCACTTAGGAGTTTTATGGGCTTCTTGGGAGGTTGCTTACGAGTAGTAGTGAGGTCTCCTCAGCACAGGGCTACGATTCAGGAGATCTGGGTTCTATTTTCAGCCAAGTCAATGCCCTCACGATGTCAGCTGAATAAATTGCTCCATTTCTCAGTTTGCCCTTGCAAAAATAAAGGTGAGCTGCTCATTCACATGGATTTTGAGTCTTACTTAGGAATACACTTCGAGGTCTTCAGGTGGAAGGTGCCACCCACATGCAAAATACACCTTGTACTAAGGATTTTGAGTTATTTCTAAGCAGAGAAATTTTAGGGTTGTTGTCAAGGTTTAGGGTTGGGTCGGGCACTAGATAGATGACAAGTGCTCTCTATTACCCCCTTTCCCTTCCTAAAGGGGAAAAGAAAGGGAATAAGGGAGGAAGACTTAGGGATTGGGAAAGAAAATGAAAACATTTGTAATGAAAATTATAATTATAAATTAATTATAATTAATCATAATATTCTATATATATTATATATAACATTATAAGTAATATACATTATATGTAAAATATATTAATNTAGAAGAGACTGAGCTGAAAATTGGAATAACTGAGCAGAATTATGTTTGTTCTAGCCCAGACAATAGTGTGTATTATATGGCAAGATTCAGTCCAGTTTTACTGGGCACAAAATGACAATTATGTGTGGTGAAAAGTCCATCAGAGTGTATAAAAGCCCAGGGATTGCTTTGTAAACAGATTATATGGATAACATGTTGCTTGGCTTAATCTTTTCTCTTCAGCTCTAAGAAAAACAAGCAGCAAGAAACTTACTCCAGACCAACATTTTTTTTCCCCCCCTTTCTACTTGTTTTTATTTTTAATGGGAGCTTTAGGGAAAAAAAAAAAAAAAATCTGAGGATATTTCAGCCCTTGACTGCCCATAATTTGTAATCCACCTAGACTGGAATGATGGAGGGACCTGTAACTGAAGTTCCCTCAGGAAGTCTAAGTAAATTGGACATTGGTTTTATGAGGTTGGTTTTATTTTGGCAGTAGGCATCTCTGAGAGGTCTGTAGCAGCACTAAAAGAGATTGGAATCTCTTTTCACCTTGGGAGCACATTATTATTTGAAACCTTTCACCACTTAGGTACGTGGCTTAGGTCAAATATTTCCCTGAGCTTGAAAATTGAGTTTAGTTCCGAAATCTGCTTCTGCCTCTGGCCAGAAACCATTATTAGATGATTTTCTTAATGATGGGATTTTTAAACGGGTAATTTTATTTTACAGATGTGAGGCTGGTTTGCTCTTTAATTAACCTTTAACTTTATTGTCCAGAGCTCCTAAGCAAAGACTACAGGATGAAAGAGTGTCCTAGGTAATGTTTATCTGCTTCATACATTTAATAGTTTATACATTTTATGTGTCATATTTTCCTACCTCTAGTGAACCATGGGGGTAAGATAGAAACCTAAATGTCTTCTGTTGTTGGGCACATCGGAAACACTTTGTCCCAGAAGGGTTTATTAGCTCTCTCCCACTACCCTGTAAACAGGGCCATACATTGATCATACACTTCAGGAGCAATTGCTGACTGGCTCCATCAGCAATCTGAAGATATGAGGCCATAGGATCAAAAAAAAAATGGGTAGAACCAGGTGATCCATCTCAGCCTTTGAGGAGACCAAAATCAACTCTCCCACCAACTGTAAGCAATCTGCAGAGTTGGGTGGATGGCCATTAGTGGGGTGGGGGACTAGTTAATTCTCTCATTGCTGTCAAATGGTTTGGAGATCAAAGCCAAGCCCAAGGGCTTTTTCTTCATACAAAATGCCTCAGTTTTTCTTTAAAGAAAAATGCTTAGGTACAAAGGAGATATGCAGGACTTGAGATGGTTCCAATGCAACACTATTAATTCAGAAAAGGCTTCTTCAGAAGTGGAAGTTTGAGCATCTCCTTTATGTTAACTGTGTACTTGAGTGCTGTAATCATGAACAACAAGTCTCTTGTAATTCCATATGTTCAAGTACTAAAGCATGACCTTGCCCTTATGTTCTTAGGGAGGTCAAATCTTTGCCTTGCTGTCATTGACAACATCTCTTTAAAGCAAAGATGAATGGTCCCTCTGTGATCAGTGTTATTACAAAGAAATCCAGGAGAAATTATAATAATGGAGCACTTAAAAACTAAAGAGCTGGCACTTAAGCTAGCTAGCTATTAATTATAAATGCCAATCTCTATCAGGAATTCTTTTTTATGTAAAACCGATCTGTTCTGAGTGCTGTGTTATTGTTAATTAGAGAGAAACCAAGATGAAGTGTTAGCCAATGAGGAGCATTCATTACAAGGTCTGCTGACCCCTTGTGCTTGTTCCTGGAGGTGCACTGGAGGAGCCTCTAGTACCTGCAAATGCATTTAAGGTATCCACATTTTGGGTTTGTCCCAAGGAGCTGTAAGGATGACACCTACAGAAGCTTCTTGAGAAGCTTGAGTGTCTGTAAATGTCTAGTTGCAGCAGAACAAATAGACTTCTGTAGAAAAAGTAGACTTCTGAATCATAAAATTCTATGAGTCTGAAATAATAAGGTCTATATTTTTTAGGGATATATATATATATATATAAAACCAACCATTTATTGGAAAGACTGAGAAGGGAAACAACTAAAGGCACTGACCAAGGTTTTAATACAGTTTGACAGTGTTTGACAGTGCATCCATGAGGCAGGAATCAGGCAGATAATTTGAATATATTCCAATGAACCCTCCTTGAGCAATCTGTTGTCAGAGAAGTTGACAGTGACAATGATGCCAGCAGCCACTCTGCTGCTGGGTTTCTAGTCTGTGGACTCCCTGACCACCTTTTCTCCACACCATCATCAAGAACCCAACCAGTGCTACAGAGAAGGTGGGTCGAGCTACAGCAGAAATTCACAGTTGGTCCCAGACCACACCTGGGGATGCTGTTTTTCTGGCCTGAAGGAAGGTTGATGAGCTACAATGCTTGTTACTGATACCTTTGCAACCTGCTGGAGGATTGCACTGCTTTGATCAGCCCCTGTACTCATCCCAAAGGTAGGTCAGATTGATTCAGAGAGAATAAGGCTGAATTTTCATCTTTTGAATAGAAATAAACCCTATAGGAACCTTTATTTTGCTGCAAATAGATACTAATAAAAAGTATCAGAAGCATCAGAGTGATCACTCATTTGGTGCAGGACCCTTTTTTTGAGCCATGGCCAGTTTCACATAGTTCATTGTAGGTGTTAAAAGAGATCTAAAAGTGGCCTAATTATGAGATTTTTTGCCTACAATAAAGCATTTTAAGTTCCCATGACTTGTAGATCCAACCATTTCCAGAAGTTTTCTTCTTTTCTTTGCAAATGTAATCAGATACTCTTATTATCTACAGGAAAGGGAGCATTTACTTTAAAAACGTGGTCTACATCCAGAGTCTTAAAGGGTGGGATATAACCTTTTCCAGCTCCTTAATTTTCCTAAGTATCCCTTTAATTTTCTCATGCATGAGAATTAGCCTGATTTCTTTGCTGGCTGCTGCCCTTCTGCCTCCTTTTCTGCCATTAGTGAACTAAATGTTTGGAGAATGTAATTGTAAAAATCATTCTTTAATGTAAAAGGCTCCAGAGACAAATGTCAGATTTTATTTCCGCTGCAGCCCGTAATGGCACTTGATAGAACCATTTATAATTTCTTAAGAGGGCGAAATAATTCTCTTTAACTGATTTATTCATATCAAGCCATTTACTCTTCCCCTCCACGCAGTGGATCAAACTGAGTTATGCTTCCTAATTGGCTATTGATATGTGGGGGGCAACTCTAACGATGCCCACCAACATCTTCTTTTACAACCAGCACTCATCAGAACGGGCCTGAGACCTTGGGTAAAGCAGCTGGGGGGCTGCTGATATCTACTCCATTTCTCCAACCTCTTCAAATAAAGTCATTCTGCACAAAAGAGCTGTAAAACATAGAGGGGAGTTGAAGGCAGCACTCCCCTCTGTCCTACTGGGATATGTTCTGCTTTGGAGGATCGAGGGTTTTCAAACCCTACTGGGTGCTGACCTCTTGATTGCTGGTTCACCCTCGCTAATGAAACCACTGCCTTGAGTGTCCTGACTGAGGAGACCTTTGGCAGGCAAAATAACCCGGTGGCTCCACGTCTGAAAGGAGTGAAGAGGTGCACATTGACATCTTGGCTTTATAAATAGGCACAAAGCATGGCAGGGAGGCTTTAAAAATAGCTTTCCTCTAAGAGAATGCTCAAGATGAAGTTTTGACCCCGCTGAAGTCAATGGAAATGTTCTGACTGATTTCAGTCGCACCAAGACTTCATCCAAAGCACTGCTCCATTTTTGATGGGCTCACAATAGTTGCACAAAGATGGAAAAGGGCCTTTGAAATTGTATTCAGTGCTCCAAGGTGGTCTAGAAATGGGGGAAACGTCCCAACAATGTCAATTATTTCAGGATTTGCAGAATTGCTGCGGGAAGTGCCCAAACCATTACTTTAATTCATCAACCTAAACCATAAAAAATAATTTATCGACCTAAACCATAACAAATAATTTATCAACCTAAACCATAACAAACACTTTGTGTAGGCTTGTGTGTATGTTTAAATCCCTAGAATTTTATGCCACTCTTGGTTTTTTGGGGTACAGGCAGAATTTTTCTGCTGTGTTCTACCAAGAAGTCAATTGATAAAGCTACTAGAGATTTTTCTTCATCCCAAACTGATTCTAAAACATGCCACCACCCACAAAACTTGTAAATATTGTGGATGTCTTGCAATAGTGAACTCCATGGTGAGACAGTGTCACTTCCTCCTGAAAAGGATGATCAGAGTAAATGTGGAAATTATTTTGTTAAGGTCAGGCAGGAACTCCTGCCAATAGTTATCAATTTAACTTTAATGGGTGTGTGCTGAATTGTGCGAGCTGACAGTCTTACTATTGTAATATATCTTTGTTTTTATAAATGTTAAACTGCTTTTATTGCTTGCTTTACTGTTTCACTTCAGGCGTGTAACTGCCACAAAGGTAATACAGAATTCTTCTCACTTGAGAAGCTGTTCCCATACATCCCTCTACTTCATACATACTCGTTTCTTTAAAATGGTTCTTTTTCCTGTGTTTTAGGGGAAAAATTGCCCTTCTCTACCTTTCTGTGTAGCCCACTGATTCTTCCTCCTTAAACTAAGTGATCCTCAGGCAGAGTTTGCACCAGGACAATATTTAACTGTAATGGAAACTCAGCAACAAATTCCCAGGAGGGTCTTTGAAAATTCATCCTTTGGCATTATAATTGCTTTCTGCTGTTCATTCTTCCCCTTATTCTTTTGTTCAAAGTTCTTTCCTGAGTCCACCACTAGACAATCTCTGTGTGTGCTTCACACAGCTCCTCACTTGCACTTTGTTTTGCCAGATATTATTCTTAGTTTTCCTACAAAAGGTAGGAAATCTGGAAAGGAAAAATACTTTTCTCATCAGTTATCATCATTTTTGATGCTTTGAAATAAGATGGATTTTTTTTTATTTTAAAAGGTAGGAATCAAGTGAGAGGGAAAGAAAAAGGAAATTGAATTGGCAGAGAGAATTCAATTAAAAATTAAAGTTTTATTAATACAGGAATATCCCCGTGTGCACAAATCTATATTCCTGTACTTATCTTCTCTGCCAAAACCTCTTGATTTAATAACCCACTGTTAAGACTACAACTCACATGTGCTCTGCCTGCATTCCTGAAGAAGGGATTATGCATCTTATTAATGATCCTGTGTCAGACAAGGCTGGGTACTTGCACTTTTTACATGCCTGGCTTCCACTTGCAAGATTGCAATTATTTTTAGCAACTAATTACATACCTTGTACCCATGGCAGTGGGAGATTACAGCTGTAGTTTGCACAATATCAATGAATCTTTTGCAAGCAAATTTCAGCCTGGTACTTTGCACACTTTAGAGAAAGTTTCCTGGTTGTGGGTTGGCTGGAGAGGTTCTTCCACCTGAATACAAGAAAGATCTGGATGTGCTGGAAGGTGTCCAGAGAAGGGCCACAGGGATGATCAGAGGCTGGAGCACCTCTCCTATGAGGACAGACTGAGAAGAGTTGGGGTTGTTCAGGCTGGAGAAGAGAAGGCTCTGAGGGGACCTTCTGGTGGCCTTCCAGGATCTGAAGGGGGCTACAAGAAAGCTGGGGAGGGACTTTTGAGGCTGTTGGGTAGTGGTAGGACTGGGGGGAATGGCTCCAAACTAGAGGTGGGGAGATTGAGATGAGATGTTAGGAAGAAGTTCTTGCCCAGGAGGGTGGGGAGACACTGGCACAGGTTGCCCAGAGAGGTGGTGGAAGCCCCATCCCTGGAGATGTTGAAGGCCAGGCTGGCTGGGGCTGTGAGCAACTGCTGTAGTGGGAGGTGTCCCTGCCCATGGCAGGGGGGTTGGAACTGGATGATCTTTGAGGTCCCTTCCAACCCTGACAATTCTATGATTCTACATGCAGCTAGCCCCTCAAAGATAGGAAGGGCACCACAAAATTATATTATCTCTTCCTTCCCTGCGTCCTAAATACAGTGATTTGAACCTGTAGAAATAGTAGAAGTGGTAGTTGGGGCAATGTTATATCAAATATAAATGGAATTCATTCTCTGGAATGCTTGAGATCAAGTCCATCCCTACACCCCTTGCAACATGTTTCTTTTATGTGACTTTGGCCAATTCGCTTGATTTATTTTGTGCCTTGCCTCTGTTTTATTTTTCTATCTTGAAAGGTTGGACTAGATGATCCTTGAAGTCCCTTCCAACCTGGCAGTCTATGATTATGGATAAGGATTTCATATTTCCCTGGTGTGGAGGAATGTTAGGATGTTTGAGGGGTTTTTAGAATCATAGAATGTTTGAGGCTGGAAGGGACCTCTAGAGGTCATCTTGTCCAACCTCCCTACACAAGTAGGGACATCTCTACCTAGATCATGCTGCTTCACGAATAAGAAGTCAGACACTACAGGCTCCACTATGAGGACAAGCTGAGAGTTTTGGGGTTGTTTAGTCTGGAGAAGAGGAGGGTCCAGGGAGACTTTATTGCAGTCTTCCAGTACATAAATGGGGCCTACAGGAAAGATGGGAAAGAATTTTTTATCAGAGATTGCAGTGATATGATGAGATGTTTAAAACTAAGAGAGAGGAGACTTAAATTAGATATTAATGAGAAATTCTTCACTGTGAGGGTGCTGAGACACTGGACCAGGTTGCCCAGGGAGGTTGTGGATGCTCCATCCCTGGAGGTGTTCAAGGCCAGGCTGGATGAGGCTTTGAGCAACCTGGTCTAGTGGAAGACGTCCCTGCCCATGGCAAGAAGGTTGGGACAAGATGCTCTTTAACATTCCTTCCAACCCAACCCACTCTATGACTCTGTGGTCAATGATGTCTCAACATTCACATGGAAAAGTTCTTTAAAGCTTCACCTTTTATTTTCACATTGCTGACCTGGTCAGTAGTAGAAATGCTGTAAGGTTAAAGGGAGCTCATACAGGTAAAAATCTAGACCCACACTGTCTTTCCAGTTACCTAGAAAATAAGACTAGACTCAATCTATCTTTTTAGGGTTGCACTTAGGAACTGCTTGCAAATATCTGTTGACTGCAAACATGAAGGGTAGGACAATGCAGAATGGGGTAATATAATGACATTAATCTTATTGTAAAGTGAACACCAGGAAAGGGTGAATATGTAACACACAGAAGTGTATAAATGTTTTTTTTACCCGTGGTAGTGGAAGTTTTGTAATTAGCCTTGAGGGGCAAAGCACTATAAATCTGATTTTTTAATATCCCACAAAAATTGCCTATTAAATGTTGCTTTTCAAGGCCATTTACTATTAGCAACTAGAACCTGGCGACTCAAAGTGAGTTCTGTGACTCAAAGAAGTCCCTATTTGTTTATAAAAGAGATGAAAAGATAAATAATAAGCCTATAGACATTGAAACAGAAGATACTTCTGAAAATTTCCCCAGATAAAAAGTCTATTATGTAGCAGATTAGAGAGTTCAAAAAAGTGAATTACTTTGCAAGTAATTTCTGGAGAAGGGGGAAATGTTAAAGAAATGTATAGTACATTAAATTCTTATATATCTGCTAAATTCTGCATAGCCAACTTGAGCAGAAAGTTTTCTGAGTTCCTGATAAGAATATAAACATCAGCAAAGAAATAAGCACAATACCCTGAAATTCATGAATATGCTACATCTTGTCATTGTGAAATACAAGTTGAAGTCAAGTTTGGAAAAGGACATTTTTTTTGTTTTGAACGTAGACAGAATTGAAAAGAAATTACACCAGAAAGAGAAAAAAACACCATAGACACCTTTGCAAAGAGAAGGCAATGGGGGAAAAACCATGGAAATCATCATAGTTAGAAAACAAAGTTTTCAAATCTTTTGGTTCTAAAGTTTTTGAATCTTTTGGTTCTAA
Source organism: Brachypteracias leptosomus (assembly GCA_013401335.1). NCBI lineage: Eukaryota > Metazoa > Chordata > Aves > Coraciiformes > Brachypteraciidae > Brachypteracias > Brachypteracias leptosomus. Next base: position 298,836 of record VYZX01020785.1, on the reverse strand, counting down.
AGTTTTTGAATCTTTTGGTTCTAAAGATTTCGAATCTTTTGGTTCTCATGAATTTCATGAGAGGGGACTCAGGCAGAAAGCTGAAGTAACTGCAGGTTTCTTAGTGGATATTTTTGAGAACTTGTAAGATGCAAATGAGTTCCTAGACAACTGGTAGAAGGAAATCTTATTATTTCTTTTTAACAGCCAGAGAGAAGAGAAATCCCAAGGAACTCTAGACCAGTCAGCTTAACTTCAGCTCCTGGAATAATAGAGGAACAAATAATCAATCAAGTTACCTGTAAGCACTTAGAAGATAACAAAAGGATGAGTTGCAGCCAGAATAGATTTGTCATGACAAAACTGTGCTAAACCCTCTAAAATCATTCTATGACAGGGTAAAAGCCTTGCAGATAGGGAAGAGCCATAGGCATCATCTGCATTAGGTTTAGGAAGGCATTTGACACTGTTTTTCATTATATTCTTTTTTAGGAATATGATCCAAACAGAACTGCTCTGATGTGGATACAAAACTGGCTGAAAAGCCACATTTATAGTGTGATTATTTGTAGGAATCCCTCACTGAACTACCAGGGTCTTCCCAGTCTTCAGAGTGTAGTGAGTTAGAATATAAAGCAGAAATTATGCTTAACTGATTTTGTAGATGTCACTATGCTGGGTGGGACATGGTGGAAGACATAATTAGCATGAACCTGACAAGATTCTCTTGACAAACTGGAATGACAGTCTCCAAAAAAATGCATAATTTTATGTTTAAGTGTCAATAACTTTTTTTAGGTACAGATTAGAAATAGTAGACTTGGCAGTTATTCTGTAGCAGAGGATCTAGACTATTATTGGTTCACAATGAGTCCAGAGTCACACAATTTTAAAAAAAAGGCAAACATTATGTAGAAAACATGATATGCTTTGTTAGACATTCAGTTTGGGGCACAACTGGAAGAAAGAAGTAGGTTTGTTGTAGGGGAAACTGATATTAAGCCATTTAGATGCTGTGCATAGATGTCTTCATGTTCACTTATTTTCTGTTTCTATTCTATTCAAAAGATACTGTTGAGGGAACATGGAGAGCATGTCATGTGAGCCTAAAGTAGATCCTAAGGATGATCTAGGCTCCCTCAGCCATCTGAGCCAGGTCTTCAGTGGCTATAATGGAAGCTATGGGTATTGTTCATCTAGAGTAGCTCTTCCAGTCTTCAGAATGGCCAAGAGCTGCATCCATATCAGCCCTGGATAGGTCAAGGTGGCTCAAAAGATGGCAAGGGAGGTTTAGGTTAGACATTAGAGTTATAGCTCGGTGATACTTGGAAGGCATTGGGCACCCTACATATCATTTGAGATTTGGTGTCTTGGCCTCCATGCCCTTTACAGAAGAGTGTGAGTCTTCTGTGGTTTCTATGTCACATCTATCAGCCCATGTGGATATTTTGGACACCTCAGGGTATCTCAAACACTGCTAAATGCCTCTACTTCAGTGGCTGAGTTGACATCCCCAGATAGTTCAGCTTTAGAAAATCCTAAGGGAAAAATAAAGTCTCATAAGGAAGGGGAAGGTGCGTGGAAGAAGATTTCACAGAGATGACATATGGATTTCATGGATGGATGTTCCTAGAAGAAGTGGTTGGGCAGACATTTGGTTATAAAAAGACACAGTAGGGCTGAGGTTGTCTCATGACAGAAAGGAGGTCTAGTTGGCACTTGAGATTTCTTCCAGCCTTGCTCTGTGCTGTTGTTTATGGTGCTGAAGATGCATGTTGCCTCCTCTCCTTTTCAAAATGAGTTAAAGAACGTCTGACTGCTCACTTACCAGCTCAAATCTAGTGCAAGCTGACTGATTGCAAAATCTGTGCAGTGCCATTCATACTTGTTCTTTTTTATTTCCTCCTCAGTACTGTCTCATTGTGCGAGTCTCTATTTGGGTTGTCTGAGGATGTGTGAACTCTTTTCAAAAGGCAAGGAATTGTTAAGAGAAAGCACATTTGTCTGTCATCTCCAAACTTCCCTCCATGTCTGCCTCTTACATGCCAGTGCTGTGGTTCCTATTCCATCTACATGCCTATATATAGAATTGTCAGGGTTGGAAGGGACCTTCAAGATCATCCAGTTCCAACCCCACTGCCATGGGCAGGGACACCTCTCACTACATCAGTTGCTCACAGCCCCAGCCAGCCTGGTCTTCAACATCTCCAGGGATGGGGCTTCCAGCACCTCTCTGGGCAACCTGGGCCAGTGTCTCCCCACCCTCATGGGCAACAACTTCTTCCTAACATCTCATCTGAATCTATCCACCTCTAGTTTGGAGCCATTCCCCCCAGTCCTACCACTACCTGAAATCCTAAAAAGTCCCTCCCCAGCTTTCTTGTAGCCCCCTTCAGATCCTGGAAGGCCACCAGAAGGTCCCCTTGGAGCCTTCTCTTCTCCAGCCTGAACAACCCCAGCTCTCTCAGTCTGTCCTCATAGCAGAGGTGCTCCAGCCTCTCATCATCCCTGTGGCCCTTCTCTGGACGCATTCCAGCACATCCAGATCTTTCTTGTACTAGGGGCTTTCACCAGCTCCAAGCACCTCAAGCCTCACCAGCCTCATGCTGCTCCACCAGGCACCAAACACGAGCATCCAACACCAAAACACATAAAACCACCACTGACCTTGGCATCAGGAGGAGCACCCACCCCAGCACTGCTCCAGCACCCTCAGGACTCTATTCTATAGTTCTCTCTTCTTCTTGATCCACCTAACTTAATTTTAAATTTATCATTTCCTGCAGTGATCATCCTTTGTTCTTCCCATCTATCAAAACTGTCCATAAAATATTCACCTTTGTGGCATCCCCCCCTTCACTAAAAATAATCCCTCAATGCCCAAGGCTGAGCAAGATGTGGACACCTGCTCTGTTTCCCTGATACAGGTATTTTTTTTTCCCCCCTCTGCTGCTCGATACGCTCCTTTGATGTACTTTGAATATAAGGGAAGCTCTGAAAAAACAAACTGTCTTCTCTGTTTGTTTATAGTCTCATCTCTCACGGGCTGACATGATCTGTAATTGACTCCAGTCACAAGAAAACATGACAGTTACTCCTATAAACAAAGAGAAACCTTTGGTTTGTGCAATGGTTGCAACTTGCAGATGCCTAATGAGGCAGCTTCTTTGCTCTGATTGAAGAGCTCTGGATAGTTCTGTGTTCAAAAAAAAATATTAACACAACTTTTTGCTGGAGCTCTAATTATAAAGCAGGTTGAAAGCATGCCAAAAACCCCATCTTTTAAAACCCTCTTTCTCATTTAAATTCCTATCTGACATTACGACACTGATACTGCATTAAAAAGGGAAACGTAAACAAATGGAAAAAAAAATCCAAACAAACTAAAAATACAGGAGAAATACTTTGCAGAAGATGTGCCAGGGCTTCAATTAGATCAGTGAAATTGCTATTGAGTCATCAAACCTTCTTCTGACACCCATGTCAAAGGAATATATGTAGCAGTGTCCTCCAGGCTGCCAACGCAACTCACTTGCTTCATTAGGGAGAGAAAACGTGACTATGGTGATAAGAACCCTATCAGAAAACAAGCCAAGATCCTCATCACACAAATAATCATAAATAGACAAAGCAAGAGGGGATCAAACCTGCCCCTGTGATGATGTAATAGATTCAATCCTGACCTCCTCTGTCCCCTTAATGTGGCAATAGAGGCAAATCAGACCCACTTGAAGCTACAAACCTGACACATGCCTGGATGAACTGGCAAAAAAAAGGCAGGAAACCACAAAATATTATTCAACTCTGAGCCAATTTCTGCATCTCCTGTTCCTCCTGCAGCACTTGGCCCAAGGAGCTTAACTGCTGCAATCATAAAATTAATTATTACTTGGGAATTTCAGCGTAATACTCCAATCTTAATGTTTGAACAAAAAGCCTTTAGTGTTTTGGATGCATATTTAAAACAGCACAGCATAAATTTTTAAAGCAATATCCACAGCAAATGACAAATATGTCTTGTTGTTTTAATAACTTCAGAGCTCTAAATTAAGGATTGTGGTTTGAAGTAATAATAATATTTCACATAGAGCGGGGGCCTTTCATCTACAAGGAAATAAAGCCCTTTTTCCTGGCACAGGGATATACACACAGGTGTAATTGCAACTACAGAGCTTGATTCAACGGGCATTCAAGTAAATTGAGGTTATTGGTGCTTCTGCAATACTGACAATTTAGAGTCCCCAGCCAACAAGCTGTGCTAGGAGCTGAATGAATGAAGGAATACAAGAAATATTCTGCAAGCAAGCTAGAGAAGGGAAGGAAAGAGAATGCTCCCAGGGGACCTTCTGGTGGCCTTCCAGGATCTGAAGGGGGCTACAAGAAAGCTGGGGAGGGACTTTTGAGGCTGTCGGGTAGTGGTAGGAGTGGGGAAATGGGTCCAAACTAGAGGTGGGGAGATTCAGATGAGATGTTAGGAAGAAGTTGTTGCCCAGGAGGGGGGGGAGACACTGGCCCAGGTTGCCCAGAGAGGTGCTGGAAGCCCCATCCCTGGACGTTTTGAAGGTCAGGCTGGCTGGGGCTGTGGGCAACTGATGTCGTGGGAGGTGTCCCTGCCCATGGCAGGGGGTTGGAACTGGATGATCTTGAAGGTCCCTTCCAACCCTGACAATTCTATAATTCTAAAACTGTCCCCCTCTAACATATAGAGAGCAGGGGCATCATTGTATTTGATGATAACCTAGAGGTAAATAAGGAATCTTTCCTGCTACTTCATGTCTACATATGGATAGAATTTGGAAAAATTGATATGAATTTTCAAGCCATAAAAAATTAAAAGCATGTCCCAAACCATTCTTGCTTGGTTTTATGCTAGATTGACTGGCAGGGTAAATATTATCAAAGTCCTGTCTGATGTCATCTTTCCTGTGCAGTCAGACTAACCTATGTTTTGGGACCTCATCACCTTTTGCTGTCTTACTCAGAAATTCTATACAGGTTGACCTGCAGCTTAGAGCACAGGAATTCACTTTCCTACACTGCCCTTGTCCTTTGCTCTATCATTTACATGGGCCCTTTTCCATGTCAGTAATTACCCATTGATCTGCCATTCCAAACATAATATTCAGTTGTGGATCAAAAAAACTTTCTCTTTCCATAGCTTACTTCAGAGTAACTTTAAGAAAAATCTGACATTAAATGTCAAGCAGACTCTGTATGATATTCTTCATTAATACCTCTTACATTTAACTTTTAGTCATCCATAAACTCACCTTCCCTGTTGTTCTGCAGTATCAAGCCAACATTGATCATAGAATCATAGAATGCTTTAGGCTGGAAGGAACCTCCAAAGGTCATCTGGGCCAACCTCCCTCCACCAGCAGGGACATCTCTACCTAGGGCAGGCTGCTCAGAGCCCCATCCAGCCTGACCTTGAAGGACTCCAGGGATGGGGCCTCCACCCCCTCTCCGGGCAGCCCATTCCACTCATCTATCACCCTCAGATTAAAGAACTTTTTTCTAACATCCAGTCTAAATCTGGCCTTTCCTAGCTTAAAACCATCACTCCTGGTCCTATCATTACATCCTTTTTGAATAGACCTTCCCCCTTCCTTTATATTTTCTGTAATAAAAGGTAGATACTGTTCTTAGGGCTTTTTAGTCACATAGACACCCCCATATTTGAGCCAAACAAGCACACAGAAGTAGAATCAGGTTTGCATCCTCAAATGAAGGACTTATAACAGCATTGAATTCATCCCACCTAACTCCAGATATCTACAACGGGGTGTCTACATCAGAGCTTGCTCTCCAACCTTGTTATAATCAATGAAGAGCTGGTCAACAGGATTTATATTGACCCAAATGTAGGTACCTATTTCAGGAGATGAATCACATCCTGGAGCCATTGACTGCACAATTATCTACAACTACTCTATTATCTACGACAGGAACCCAGGGTGATTTTCTCTGATGGATACTGGAGACACTAACTCCTGAAAGTCCTATTTTAGTATATTTTACAGACATACTGATTTCTCTTTAAACCTCTTTCTTCACTCTAAATAGTTACAAGACCATCCAGCTTTCAGATACTACCTTGCAGCTACTCCATGCACAAGACATTAATGGCTATTATAATTCAGTAGACAGAGTAAAGGCTGGTCTGTAAAATATATGTTGGAGAAATCAATGTAGTTGAATCTATATCAAGCAAAATATCTGTGCCCAACATTATTATTCAGTGTAAACATCTTCTAGCCCATGCAGACATCAGTCCTACAAGATCACCTGTATTAAAGAGGGGCTGTTGCTGATCACTCCTTAGGTCAATACTAACTCCACTCAACAGGGTCACAACAGTGTGAAACTTATAGCAGGGTGGAAGTTGCAAGAATAAACTTGTTTTATGTTTTTTTAAGCTGAAGGTCACTTTTGTTCTTGTGAAAAAAGAAGTATAAATAGACTGATAAGTAAGGGAGTGAATAAGAGGGATCTGATTTTATGTTGTGCAGTTTATCAAGTCCAGTTTAAAATTGAATGTAATTGTAATGACATCAAATATTTGGGGGATATTGCCTAACTTGAGCACCAGTGGCAAATGAAACCTACACATATTTGCTTCATAGTGCAAATTTACACTAGTTGTAATAGAGTTTTTGCCAGTCAACACCTCATGGTGATTTAGGTATCAATGTAAAATCTACTTTCATCATCTCCACCTCCGTTTGAATTTAACTTACATATTAATTTGTCAACTGAATGCCCACAATCATTGTACATATTGTATTATGATGTGCTTCTGAGGAATGTAAAGTGTTAAGCAGGACTAGTAAAGACTGCTTGTTGCATTTCAGTCCATGAACTGTTCTCCAAAAGTTGTCCCTCCCCACTTGGGAGTAAATATTAAACATATTTTTATGTTCATTTGGCTCATTTTTACCCAGGGGTTTTCTGATGGAGAAATTGAATGCTCCTATCGGCTTTTCTTTGAACCAAATAAGTAAATATATTCTTTTTTTCTGGCATTAACTGATGATAAGCATATGAGACTTTACTCACTCAAGTAAAATGAAGGTGAGGATATATGTGAGGGTACATGAATTGCATTGTGCAATGGGGTATGAGTGAGTACAATACCTTCACTACAAAGCAGGTGGGATATAAAGATATTCAGTCCTGGAAAAGACAGTGCTGCAGATGAAAAAAAAAAAAAATTAATAAATTCAAAGAACACTAAGTGGCATCTAAGCTAGAAATGATAGTTGGCTCACATCCCAGAATCTCTATGAATGTCTTTGAGTGACTTTTCAAGTCTACAATAACCACGAAGAACAGGTAAAAATTGGAAAAAATACCATGTAGGTAAACTCCTGCATGAGGCAATGAATTAGGAAAGTGAAGGGTTGATGTGGAGAGTGAGAAAACAATTGAAAATTTGATGAAAGTATGAAATACAGAAGATTCAAGCCCCATATGGATATTGATTAAGTAAATAATGTCTTCATAACAGAAGAACATAACATGAGGATGTAAGAAAAGCCAGAGTTGATCAGAACAAGGATCCACCTTGCTCAGTGTCCTGCTTTCAACAGAACCAGCTTTCTAGAGAAAGAGGGTAAAGGATGGGATTTACCAAATGAACTTTCTGTGTCTTGAGCCATTTAGCTCTCTCAGGGTAGGAATCAGTTCAAGATTCAGCTGTGGAAGCATAAGTAAGTAAAGACGTTAGGAAGAAGTTGTTGCCCAGGAGGGTGGGGAGACACTGGCCCAGGTTGCCCAGAGAGGTGCTGGAAGCCCCATCCCTGGAGATGTTGAAGGCCAGGCTGGCTGGGGCTGTGAGCAACTGATGTAGTGGGAGGTGTCCCTGCCCTTGGCAGGGGGTTTGGAACTAGATGGTCTTTGAGGTCCCTTCCAACCCTGATGATTCTATGATTCTATATTTAATTTCACCTACAGCTCTCTCGTGTTAATAGTTAATGCCTGTGGACCCTGTCGAGCTACATGGTCATCAATGAGAAAATGATTCATGTTCTTCTGATAACAAAGTTTAACTTTGCTGATGATCATGCTTCTCAATCACCACTGCTTCCTTGAGTCCAGAGGTCTTGGTTCATCCTAGAAACAATAGCTGGAGTTTGAAAATAACCTCCTGTAGATGTTAGCAGGTAGCAAGCAGAAAGCAGTTGCTTATTACTTATTAAAAAGGATCCAATATTGTGAGGAACACTCCATAGAGCTGGACATCTTCTTAGGGTTGTTAGACCATAATTTATTATCAGGAATCACTCCCAATGACATGCTTCTCCCAGAAAAATTTCAGACACCCTGACTAGGAGAGGAGGTTACTGCTGGAAAGCAAGACAGTTTTCAGTCTGTTTAACCATAGGACCAGGAGTGATGGTTTGAAGCTAGGAAAGGAGATATTTAGATTGGATATTAGAAAAAAGTTCTTTAATCTGAGGGTGAGAGATGAGTGGAATGGGCTGCCCAGGGAGGTGGTGGAGGCCCCATCCCTGGAGTCCTTCAAGGTCAGGCTTGCTGGGGCTCTGAGCAGCCTGCCCTAGGTAGCGATGTCCCTGCTGGTGTAGGGAGGTTGGATCAGATGACTCTAGAGGTCCCTTCCAGCCTAAAACGTTCAATGTTTCTATGCACAAGTCATGCCACCAAATGTGGGCCATGTGAATGTTTGCTGTCTAGTCTCAACTAACTTGAGTTTCCTCACCACACAACGGAAAGGGAGAAGTGCTGCAGCGTGAGACTCATCTCGGAGCTGGAGACCTATTTTAGGATGGGATATAGGAAGCAGGAGCTCACACATGGCTCTGGTTTGAACAGCCCAGCCTGCCTGTTTATCCTGGGACTATCATTATGGTCTCAGCTTTATTACATTAACTCAGCAAAAGCATACACATGTGTCAAGTGCTTCACTGAATAGACTTAAGCACATGATTAACTTTAAGAGCGTGCTTAAGTACTTCGCTAAATCAGGGCTTCTATGTTTTCCCCTCTCAGTACATCTGGCCCATTTGCATATATTTTCCATATAAAGAAGTTCATATTCAGAGCAAGATGAAACTATTTCCATGCTTGCACGTTCAGTGGTGCTTCTGCTGAAGCGAACTTGAGCAATTCCCTTTCGGTCCCTCTTCCCTGTCCCACAAGTTTTCAGCTGGTTCTTCCAAGTGTGCCAGAAAGGTTCTATGGGCAGCCACTTGGTGGACAGGATTAAGGCAAGATTTAAGCCTTAGAGTGGTTAGAGAGTGGTCAGGCACTGGAACAGGCTGCCCAGAGAGGTGGTGGTGTCACCATCCCTGGAGGGGTTCAACAAACGCGTAGATGTAGCCCTTGAGGCTATGGTCTAGTGGTCAGGGAGATGTTGGGATGAAGGTTGGACTTGATCCTAGAGGTTCTTTCCAACCATAATGATTCTAAGCTGAAGAATAAGTATAATTTGGGTGAGTTATTTTATTGTGGATTAGTTTGAGATGTGCTGCACAACCTGGCTGCACAAACAGATATAGGAACACGTGGTTGGATTTGGAAGGTGCCAAAGAAATGCACATGGAACTGTTGCTTTGCAATTGTTTTCTGCTATGATAAATTCAGAAGACACTGTACAACATGTTCCTTGCAGAACTGGATTTTTTGTATATAAAAAAATTGTGTTTAGGTGCTTCAAAGAAAATGGCAAAAATCAATGTGTTCATTTTTAGCCACGTCTCTAAACTAAAGAGCAAGCAAGGTATCATGTAGGATGTCCTGTGATTATTTTAATTGTTTGAAATTGCACATAATGAGAATGAAGCAGGAGAAAAGTTGGGTTTAAAGTCAAATTAACTCTAATTCAAGAGTTATTTTTATTTCTCCTGTGTTAGGTGTACGGGTATTTCCATAATGGCAATTCTGTTGTGGCATCAAAGTCAGAAAAAGGAGTATTCTTAAAGGCTAATTTCTATCTCATGTCATATGTAACAAAGATGAGAAAATTAAACACTGCAAGAAAAAAAAAGGACCATTTGGTAGCAGTACAAGTCTTCCTCTGCAGCTGGATCAACAAAATATTATAATATTATTGGATAGGGACAGTCACAAGAGCTGGGTAGGTCTAAATTATTGGCACTCTTTGCTGTCTCTGTAGGAGTAAAAGGACAATATCCAGCTCTGATTTCTCTCAGTTCCTTGTGCCATAGATTTGCCCACCCATAGACTGACTTTAAAAAAGAATCTTGTAGACAAATGTCCACTGCTTTTCCTAAAATACATTTATACTTGTGGAATTTCTTTAATGATAAAGAGAGAATCAATAAGATTAAGTTAGAATGTAAAGCTGATAGAAAAATATTGTTCAGTTCTAGTAATTAGTTTGTGGTCTAAGAGCCAATTATTGCTTAATGTTTTACTTTTCTACCAATTAAAAACTAAGAATCTGTTCCTCAGTGGCACATGAACTTACTACACAGCTGCACAAGGATGGCACTTGGAACTCAATATTTGTATAGAGTCATTATACTGTTAATATTTTAATTCTGGGAAATATTTGTAAGGACATTATTAGATCTAATTCCCTCAGGAATCTGTGCTATTAACTATGAAATGTGCTGCTTCATTTGCCATCCTAGATATTCAGCTGAATTCCTGATTTATTTTCTGGTGTTGGAAAAGACATTTAGGAAAAAAATATAAAATCTGAGGATCCTTTTGGTAACTTGAATTTTGCTTCCAACCATCTAAAGGAAGAATTCTGTCTCTCAGAAGTTCTTAGTGATGTTATTTCCCCAAAAAGGTGACAAAACTTTTTGTAAATGGCTTTGCACATGATTAACAAATATAGGAAGTAAAACCTGGGAATATTTACATCTCTAATTGCTTTCTGAATGGAATACAGATATTTTTAGCTGCTATTCTTAATCAATATTCTTATTGATCAGTCATGTGTATTATAACACAGTCCAAAGGGTCTCATCTGTACTTTGAGTCTTTTTGTACCACACGCTGTACAAAGATTAACATAAAATTCCTACACTTACAGCTCAAAGGAGGAATTATGCCTGGAAAAGGAGGCAGATTGATTAAACAATATATTCTTTGTGTGTGGTTTCCAAGCCAGATGATAAGCAGGTAATGAACAAAGTAGTTTAAGCCTTAATTACTGCCTATAAACCCGTTCTAGACAGAGCCTACCAAAGGAAATCTTGATTTTCCTTCTTTTTTTCAAACAACACTTTTGGAGCTTGGGATGCAGAAAAAGTGAAATTAATTTGAACAAATAGTTTGGCTTCTTTATCTTATGTGTTCCAGTG